>JAOBAT010058743.1:0-26364 GCA_026413305.1 Hydrozoanthus tunicans | reverse complement strand
GTAGTGGTAGTGGTGGTGGTGGTAGTGGTAGTGGTAGTGGTAGTGGTGGTAGTGGTAGTGGTGGTAGTGGTAGTGGTAGTAGTGGTAGTGGTAGTGGTGGTAGTGGTAGTGGTGGTGGTGGTAGTGTTAGTGGTAGTAGTGGTAGTGGTAGTGGTGGTAGTGGTAGTGGTGGTAGTGGTAGTTGTAGTGATCAATAGTGGTGGTAGTGACGATAGTGGTAGTAGTGGTAGTAGTGGTGGTTGTGGTAGTGGTAGTTGTAGTGGTAGTGGTGATAGTGGTAGTGGTAGTAGTGGTAGTTGTAGTGATCAATAGTGGTGGTAGTGACGATAGTGGTAGTAGTGGTAGTGGTAGTGGTAGTGGTGGTAGTGGTAGTGGTAGTGGTAGTAGTGGTAGTGGTGGTAGTGGTAGTGGTAGTGGTAGTAGTGGTAGTGGTGGTAGTGGTAGTGGTAGTAGTGGTAGTTGTAGTGATCAATAGTGGTGGTAGTGACGATAGTGGTAGTAGTGGTAGTAGTGGTGGTTGTGGTAGTGGTAGTTGTAGTGGTAGTGGTGATAGTGGTAGTAATGGTGGTAGTAGTGGTAGTAGTGGTAGTAGTTGTAGTGCGGTGTAGTGTATAAGCAGCATATAATTATTAATTGTCGACAGCACTGTTAGTTTTCTTACACACTGACCTATACAATGCAGGTTTTTTGAACACCAAGAAAATGGTGAATCCGCAGAGTTGGTGAGTATTAATCAGGTACATACATAAATTTTGTTTGATGTAACTGCTATGTATGGACCTGTATTGGGGAGGGAAGGGGGGAGGGGTGAAGGGATAGTGGGGACGGGGGAGGAGGGTGGGGGGTGAAGAGGTTGGGGAAGAGGTTGTACTTTCCAGAAATTGGGTGGAGAGGATGTGGTGCTTGACCTTTACAAACTAGAATGATTTGAGTTTTGTACCCCATTCTCAACTAGCAACTCCAATGCTCAGTAACAATTTACCTACTTCAAACTGTTGCACCCTGCACTAAACAGGAAAATTTTAAAGCCTGTTCTAGGGCTCAAAGTTCAGTTTTTGTCTTCAGTGCACAAGTGATACAGGGACTAAATTTCTAGGTGCACTGCCAAAATTTTAGGAGCACAGCTTAGGATCCTTTGGGCGAAAAAATCAAAGAAGTTTCAGACATTTATAACTTGTTTTTAATCAGCGAGTAAGTGTCCTTTATATTGTTTTCATTCAGTGTTTGTTTCTTTCAAACTCTTACTGAAAGTAGTAGTTTTAAGCTGTGGTGCATTTATTTCTTTGGGAGCTTGTATATCCGTATTTTTTTCACTTGTAACAGAGTTGTTTTGTTGCAAGTCAGTAAAATAAGGACATTCAAGTAAGGAAGAAGTAGCTCTAATTCAGTCGCACCGAGCTTCAGCTTTTTAGGCGAACAAGTGCGATCAGTCATGACTTTTCAGGTGCACAATCAAGATATCAAGTTGCGTGTGCGAGCAGTCGGTCAAAGTTTAAAACTTTGAGCCCTTTGTTCTAGACAAAAATTTCCGTGCTTTTTATCACTGTTTGAAATTAGACGGTCTGAAAACCATACCTTGAACAGCAGCACATGCCCATCATTATATATGGGAGTACTCAAGCAACGACTTTGCTCGGTATGAAGCTACCAATTCTGTGGTGTTTTCTCTAGAGTTTCTTCTTGAGTATTAACAAGACCTTGTTCTGCAGTTTAAGGTCATTCCATTGAAAAAGAACCCACTCCTAGATTTTTGTCAATCTTTCCTCAATTGTCAATCATCATAAGTAAACTGCAAAAATCGAATAAAAAAGGGGTGTGCCCGTGTTAACTTTTGAGATACGACTGATACAAATACCCCCTCCATAACATCGATAAGATAACATCGAGGAGCGAAAGGGAAACAAAGTAAGATAACGTAACTAGTTTTTTTGGATTAGGAGAATAACTTTCTTGTAGTTTTCAGTAAAAGCACTTTTGATAAGGTTGCATTTTTGCGTGCTTTTGTTGTTGCTATGTTTCTAATACCTAAAGAAACAGTGAATTCTTGGATATATGTTTTATATATTTTTCCATACTTGCAGCACTCAGATTTTTCCTATTTTTTCTCTTCAGAGAGTTCTGTTGAAATTTCATTGATTGACGAAAAAAAAATTGTGGAGTACCCGTGCTTGTTTAGAAGAAACTCTAGGAAAACTGGTAAAACATGTGCTTTTTTACCCCATTTCCGAGGGGAGACTGGGACGAGTTAAACAAAAAGCTCCATACATTATGAAGAAAACTACTTTTTTGCATGATTTTTTCTTATATGTCTTCAAGAGCTGGACATTCAATAGAATATGACAAAAATGTGTTAACATTTTAAAATTTCTAATATGCATAGTAAAGATGCGCAATCCAAAACTGGGGAATTACCTTAAATAATCAAAGCTTAATGTTTTTAGGATGAGAAAGATACCTCTCCCAAAGGATTAACTGTTCGACAACAATTACTCGCGGGAAGACTTTATGGTAGGTGTTCTCGAGATGAATGCAAGAATAATAATTATTACTATTAAACACGAGGTTCCAGTATAAAAGATTAGGCCCGCCCCTTTTTCGAGCCTTTTCATGAAATTTGAATAAATTTTGAAATGTAATGGCGGCCATTGATAAAAGAAACAACCCGCTTTCAACAATTCGAGGTCATTTCCACCATAATCGTGAAACAGTTTCATTTTTTTTATTAGTAAATGAAGTCATTGGCATAATACCGTTCTACTGGTAGGCGTACGTCGTGAAAGGCTGCTGATAAGAATTAAGATATACGAAATGTATCGCCAGAGCAATTCGAAATTCGCGCGTGCTTCGCAAGACCAAATTAGACAAACAACGTCGATCGAGGCCTGCATTTTTTCGTAATTTTATTCGGTGAAACTTCGCTTCAGGAATTAAAATTCATAGTTGTAACACTAATAAAATTAAATTTAGCCAAATACTGTCATGGCAAGGCTAAGAAGCAAGAATGAGCCATACCCAACTGTAGATTGTTTGCCATATTTTGAAATTGCAAAACTAATCTATATGCAAATAAAACACCCAGGGTTCGTTCAGGTCCTTAAAAACCTTAAAAGTCCTTAATTTTCACTTTCTAAAATTTGAGGCCTCAAAAGTCCTTAAATTTTACAAAAATCAGTCATGGTCCTTAAAAAGTCCTTAATATTTTGCTTTTTTCTTGTTATGATGATTGGACAAATCTCAACAATACCCGGGAAATGTATTTTTCAATAATCTTGGCTCGAAAGGGCAGAGTTTACTGGGTGGCTTCAAGCAGTACCTGGAGATCCGTACAGAGCTTCATGCAGTCTTTGCCACAATATCATAAAAAGTCATGTTTTAGGTCAGTTCTGGTGGTTGATGTCCCGTGGTTTAGGTCCTCAAAAACCAATAATCTTACCTTAAAAAGTCCTAAAAAAAGTCCTTAAATTTTGCTTTGAGAAAAGCGGACGAACCCTGAACGCCACAGCTGGCAGAGAGCAGAGACCTTTGTAGATGTTAACTCGACGGCGGATGATTGGCAACTGAACGTGTGAAACCCCTGGGCTCAAAGTGTCTCACTTAACAATACAAGATAATAGTTGTCTGGTCAGGGTTCAAACTTTAGAGCCCAAGATAGCGAGGTAAACGCTAATCTTTTACTCACTGCCTCGCTTTTGATAAACTAGGCCTGAATACTTGATATTAGAGTGTAAACTATTAATGCCTTTGGGATCTGTTTGTAGATTTGTAAATTAACAGTTTTGCTTATGCGTGTTAATGATAAAGAACAGTGCGGCAGTAACGTTTGATTTCTGACTCGATCAAGAAGGGAAATAAGTACTTTTATTTCCAGATGCTACTGCGCAGGACTGGTGTATCAGCAGCTGATATTACAGTATTCTGTTTTGTTGCACATGCGTTAGGCCTGTTTTAGAATAAGCCTCGCAAGTATTTCATAATGCCCGTCTGGAATATTTCTCCAGGAGTCTCGAGAGGGTACGAATGCGCGCGCTTTCGATTGCAAGACTGCAGCATTCCTATGAAGATAATCGATACCACTTTTCTTTACCCAGCCTAAGCGGCTGGCACGACACTCAATGCTACAATCTTTTAAACACGCTTCACAACCCAGCACATCGCCTGCATGCTCTATTACCCAGTTGTCATGAGGCAAAATATTATTTTTAGGCACAAGTGCGTGTTGGATATTGCTATCAGGAGAATTAACCTGTACGGCTTTTTTTCCATTTCTGCCGTTGCTGAGCTAGCCAATTAACTTTGTATGAAATATCTTACAGTTTTATGAACTTTGGTCTTAGTATTAAATTATTTTATATTGTAACATAGTTTCATTATATTTCTTAATAATTTTTGTAATATTTATTGAACTTTGAACTATAACATGACACTGGGACTTAACAGGCCAGAAGAAACTATGCCCCTTCTGAAACCTAAAAAGAATCTCGAGTGTTAGCAATCCTGGACAGCCGTTTGGTCTTGTAAGGCTTCGTCAGCACAGCACAGCACAGCTAACAACAGGTTCGAATTCGCCCAAAACGAATGAATTGTCTTGGCTCCCTAAGAATGAGACTCCCTCTTTATACAGAATCAATGACATGGTTCTACTCGACTAGTTGAAGCAGGAACTATGATAAACAAGATTATTATAAACAAGCAACTGGATATTAAATTTTAAGCGATTTGGTTGATTCCCTACTCACTGTATATTATCTCGTATACATGCTTTTGACCATATATGAAAAACAGCAGTGAAAATCAAAACCAGAGCCGTGTTTTACAATTTTTTTCGCCCGAAAAAAAAATCCAATGGCGGAAAACTCGAGATTTGTCGAGGTTTCGAGCGGTGAAATAGAGAAACTCCTTGAAGGCTCCATTCCCTGCAACACTAAACGTGCCACAAAATTTGGCATGAAACGGTTTTACGGTGAGTACTGCTGTAAGCTGAATTTTTAAAGTGTTTACTCAAATACTGAAATAAATTTGTTTACAATTTTGGAAAATGAAAGTTTCAGCAGAATGTTTGATTCATATATCCAGTTGCTGTTTTTTAAAAAAAAAACAATTATTCCACTCACGCTTGTTGGATATGAGGTGAAATAGCCAACTTATATTCAACACGCGTTTGTCGAATAATTGTTGAGCAAAAGCGTAACGCTTTTGGAATCTGGATTTACAAATCAGCAGTGTTGCGCATGCGTGCTATTGATATAGAGACAGCCGGTAAATTTTCAGCTGGTTTCTTTTTTATTGTCTACTCTTTGCAGCAAGGATAACCAGCAGACCGGGCCAGGAGGGAGAGTGTAATGGCTATATTCTTGAAGGAGATGAACTCAGTGAAGTCTTATCCCATCTGCAAGTCAATATATCGAAGAGGAAGCAAGCTGTAGAGACTTGAGAAAAAATGACGCTTATGAGTTAAAAGTTAGTTATTTAAGGGAAAATAGTTCACCCCCTCCCCCAAGACACCGTTAGTTAAGTTGTGAATATTAACTTCTTATCCTATACGAAGGGGAGAAAAGATTAAAGCGGTTCGCTACGGATCTTTTTACATGTTGTACTTCGAGTTTGAAGCATATCCTTGTTCGCTTAACTTTTCGTTTCCCAGTGCTCTCTCGATTCATTTTTCTCGTTTTCCCATGCATGTTTTTAGTTTTGCCAATATTTTATGTATTCAGTATTTTCTCTTCTGCTGTTTTAAATCAAGTTTTTTGTTTGTATAGCTTCTCTCAAATCTCTCAGTTCACTTTTACATTTTACTTCCTAACGAAAGGAAATCACAGTGGCAATCGTTTAAATTGCATTCTGTAATAACTGGGGCACTCTCATCACATATGTCCAAAGTACAGTCGAATTCTATGATAGCTGGAATCTTCAAGGGAAAGTGAAAAGGTTCGAGTTATCGGGAGTTCGATTTATCGAGGATAAAGGTACTATAAGAGTGAAGTTCGAGTTACCCAGGACAAAAGTTACAATAACTATAAGCGTGAGGTTCAAGTTATCGGGAGTTCGACTTACCGAGGGTAAAGCACGAAAAAATAATGTTTTACAGTTTTTGTTTGAGTTATCACGATGTTCGAATTAACGAGGGTTCGAGTCAATAGGAGTTTATTGTACGTAAATAGCTGTAAAACCTTTTCATCTAATAATAAAACGAGTTCAAATCACACTTGTAAATTGATATTCGAATGACAAGTGTTGTCAAGGAAAAAATGGCCACGCTTTGGGAAAACGTTTTTTTTTTTCAAACCAAACTATGACAAAGTGTTTTTTGTTCTTGCTAAGCTATGGCAAAATGGATATTTTTCAGGGAAGGCTATGACAAACGTATCTTTTTTAAGGCTATGTTATGGCCAAATGGATTTTTGTTTGAGATTATAAGCTATGGCAAACGTAACTTTTAAAGGCTATGTTATGGTCAAATGGATTTTTTTTACGCTAAGCTGTTGCAAAATGGAATTTTTTTGGCAAGGTTATGACAGGGAGGTGCACCTCCCTGGTTATGGCAAAAGCAACAGCCTACGGCAAATAGATGGAGTTGAATTATGTAGACAGAAAAAATACTTTTACTCATTAAATTTAAAATAAATACTTCTCTTGATAATTTATGTAGATGAATCTAAATAATTTGATAACGATAGTTAAAGTTTTCTTAATATAATAGTATTTTGACGGCTGAAAACTGAATTATTAAATACCAAAAAAAAATTATATCAAACGAAAAGCCAAATCGAAATTATGAATAATAGTTAATGATAACAATGTGTGATAGTATCACAATATTGATTATATTTCTGATAGAGTAATAGCATGTAATGGAGTTGATGTATTTGACTCAAATGCCTCGTTTTAGGTCTAAAGAGGCCCCATTCAGTCTTTGAATTTGTTTCTTTTTCTTGGTTGTGATTATCAAATGAGAACATAAGAGTGAATAGCACTAACGAATCCATTGGTCTAATAAGTTTTTCGATAGATTGAAAGCGAGGCATCCGGGTCAAAACATCAACTCCAACATGTGCGGTAAAAAATCAATTCAAATGCAAAAGTTGAACGTTGTTTATCTTTAACCTTTATTTGATGTATACCACTCCCTGACAATTGGTCCCTTATTTTGGCATGGCGAATGCTTGTTGTGGCAGCCGTGGCTGAACAACAATACTATTCTATTCTCCGTTTAACAAATGAACAAATCTTACTTAAACCATCTACAACTATTATACGAAAATTTATTGGTATATACTTCTGGAACAAGATTCCTTGATATCCGCAAGACCAAAACAAACAAAACCTATTTACAAGAAGTACATGCATCTACCATTTCTACTTTTTTCATTGTCAGCTGTTGTTTTCTTTCAGTAGTTTCAAAAATCTTAATAATCGTGTAAATTTACACCACTCTCTTCCTTCGTAACTCCTTACATGTTGTATTAAAAACAAACTTTATCTGTGAGACGAGTAGAAGGGCACGTTTTAAATTTAACTACAGAAGTATCTCATTTCTCATCATGTTAAAAAATTAAAGGGAAGAAAAAACGTTTTTATGCATACTGCTAAATGCATTACAAAAAAATGACAAACAACGGAAATAAATGGGACTTATCATATACTTGGTTCGATATTTACATAGTAGATCGGTGGATAATAGAGTGTATTAGCCACCCACATCAATCACACATTGTGATATCAAAAACAGCCAATCAGAACGCACGATTTCCATATCGTCACATGTGATTGATAAGAAACTTTTCCCGCCGTTAAAAGAACTTGTCAATCTTCTTCGTTGATGATTGAGAGAAACTTTTGCAATACCCAGAATCTCGCTAAGTATGTGATAAAAAGTGACCGAGCTGCACTCATGAGATATTTTTTCAACACTCGAAGATAAAATTCTTATCGCCGCGCGGCCATGTAATATCTTCTATTTATACGACGTCATATATCATACAGCAATTTTGATTTAATTGGAGTATAAACTGCCGCAAAGATTTATTATACCTTATAGGGTCAGACCACTGTGTTGTGTCCTTGATTAAGACACTTTACCTGACTTTGTTCCAGTTGACTCAGCTATATAAAGGAGTACCATTTCTGCTTGGTACTAAGCTGCGATAGATTAGTGTCCTGTCCATGCGGCCAGGCCAGGGGGAGTCAAAGACTCTCATCCGCTTAACACTACAGAAACCTGAGATAAGCGCCGGCCCTATGAGCCACGTAGGCTCGAGAAAGGAGTTTTTTAGCTATGGCACTTACAATCAGCACATCACAACCTAAAAGAGAGCATGCTTAAAAGCAAAATTGTCAAAAAAATATCAGGTTGAGATTAAAATTAGGATGGTAATGAACAGGGTCGGAACCAACAACCCTTGAGCTGGGAGACCTTTACTGGCAAAATAATGAAGTATTTTAAACAAGACAAAGATAAATTTAGCAAACAAGAACTGTTAGATAGCGTTGTATCTTGTCTGAGAAAAATGGTTTGCTGCAGGAAAACTCAACATCTGGCTAGAACGTAAAACACTATTTTTCTTTCTCTCAGATAGCAATGTTTCAATCAAAAACAAGACGACGTAAAGTCAATCAACATGGGTATAAGCTATCACAACAGTATCAAAACCCTATCTAAGATATGTTTTGAAGTAAATGAAAATTATAAGTAAAACAAAGAAACAAATACTACTGATTTACATATATCTTGAACTTTAAAGCATGAAGTACGAAACTTCGTGACTTCTTTTCAGGCAGTGTACTGAGCGGCCTTCCAGTACGGCGCCATAATCATTGTAAAATAGCGGCAGAATTGGCATAACAGAACCGTCTCTGTCTGTGTTTCTCTGTCTTTGGTTCTTGGTGTTTGGGTGGTGGTTATGTCGTGTCTCACAGCTGTCATCTGGTCGTTACAAGGACTCCACGTGGCTTGGTTTATCCTGTCAAACATCAACAAGAGTTGTTCGCGCTTTTTATCACTGATCATAGATTCGTTGACTGTCCACCAGCCGCGATACGTCTTGACACCAGTTTGTGACGTTCGTGGAATGTGTATGAACCGTTTCCTTGTAGATAAGTTGCACCGGATAGAATTCTGAAGACGAAATTATCAACCAATCGATTTAGTTAAGGTAAGCAAAAAGAATAAATGTCAGAAATCTACTAACAGAATGCCTTCAATGTTTCCGGTACATTATAAGTACAACTTAAAATTTTTATTCCTTCAGTGGATAGACCTTGGTCAATGAGGAACAGCAATGAAAATTTAGTTTTAATTTGTCAAAGTCTTTTATGCATGGTTCTTGAAATATTAACATTTAAAAATCTTCAACTGATGACGTCATGAGTGCCGTTTTGACAAATTTGCATTTTGTTAAAATCTTCGTGAAATAAGGAACGGTTATGGGAGAAGCCCACTCACATTTGACTCTGGCAAATGGAACTTTTTTTTCCAATCCCATTGCCGGCCTTTCGGTCCAGCTATGGATGGCAAAGCCTTTGTAATCAATTCAAGCTTCGGCAAAATTTAGTCTCCCCCACAGCAATTCTTGGTGTCGGTCACGCAAAGAGGGAGGGAACAAAGGAAGTTTTAAATCTTTGCACAAAATGTTTGAAAATCTCACAATTGTTGTTTGTTGATCAATCAAAAAGCTCTTTGCTGACCTCGTAAAGACTAAAATGTTTTAATTAAGACCCACTTCAAAAGAGAATTTTTTGTTCTGCATGGCATATAGTCAAAATTTGATGAATTTTGAAACGTATTAACGACAATTCAACATTAGCATGTTGTTTACAAATGGACATCCTTCGATTTGTTTTAAACTGCAGTATACGAATCACCGCACACGTTTGCGAGAAGATGCAATAACCTCCGACAAGGTGCACCCACTTTTAAGGAAATCAAACATGTTTGATCCATGCGATCAATATTGCATGCGATAGAAATCGCATCGCAGACCCCCTCACACAGAAGCGATGTGCTGCAATTTTGATAGCATGCGACGAAAATTGCATGCTATCGCACAAGTGTGCGGTGGGTTTTAGTAAACAAATAATTCCGACACGGAAACCTTTTCCTGCGGTGGGACTTTGATAAAAACCTAGCGCGCTAGAAGCGAAAAGGCGAAGGTGCCGAAAAGGTGCGTCTGATACTTTAAATTTTGCAAACATCTAAGCTGGTCATGAGTGACAGCAAAAAAAGCTTAACATCTTTACCTTGGAAGAATTAATAGTGGCCTATTCCTACACACGATGCAGATCGAGCAAAATGCAATGCTGCCACAAGTTCGCATTTAAGGCCATTCATTTGTGCGCCAAATGAAGGAATTTGTGTCTCAATCGGGAGCCCACATTAAAATTCAGTATAAAACAATGGACTTGAATACGAGGCTGAGGGGAACAACTCATTCAAAGCCTTTACTTTATTCCACCTGAGCCTCATTTTCATGCTCATTGTTTGATAATGAATTTCAATTAATCAAATGTGGCCTATTCAAATGTAAAAGTATGCACAATAAAGCACGTAAATTTTATACGTGATAATCGTTGACAACTTCACACTTAGACAAACTCCACACAACTAGCTGTGAAAAAAATTCGAAACAACTGACTCCGTAAAAACTACAAAAACTTATTCGACGAATAAAAGCAACACAAGCTGTCTTTTAGCCAGAGCACGAGGAAGAACGCGTGAGCGCTAACAGGTTTTAGCACGTGACAGTAACCTCCCGGATGTAAGGACACACGCGGCGACACAACAGGGCTGGCATGAAATGCTTTACAACTCACGTACAACTATCTATCTTTCCTGCCGGAAAATGAATTATCTACTGTCAGCTATTGCTAAGTCCGAAATATTTAGATTAGAATTAACTGAAAGAGCACTTCCCTGTTTCAATATATAATGACTTTGATCATCAGCTTCAGAATTGCATAATGTTTCAGAAGCGATGATCATGAGTTCATTTTTCAATTTCTTGTTGGAGGTCCAATAAACGCACCAACAAAAGAATTTCTTTAGTTTTAATTTCGTTCTAATTGCATTATCATTAACGGTTTGATTTCGTTGGATAAGCCCGCTGTGACGAAGATTATTTTAGTGTACTTACTTTGATGTTTCGCGCGCAGCATGTTTTAACGTGTGAACTCATCTTTATTATCTGCTGCCTCGTTGCTTTGTGCCATTAGTGTCGACGTTCATCAAACGAGTGTTTGTTTTTCTCTGGTCACAGCCAAGAAAGAGTTACTTACATTTTAAAGCAAAGGTATATAAGCCCATCTTCTGTTCTATATGATTTAAGAGTCAATCAAATCTGTCTCTTTCAATTCTCAAGGCTCTCATCAGTTCCTTCAGTAACTGCTCACTTAATATTTCAGGAAACAGTGGTCCTTTCATTTCAAGTTCTGTACTGAAAAATATTCTTCGACGTTTCTTAAAGGTTAGTAAGCATTTTGAACCGTACTTTTTTTCTATTTTCAACGAGAAAAACATGATTGTAAGTCATTCATTTTAATCAAGTTATTTCTTTGACAAATCAATGTGGTTCTAAGCCAAGTACTCGGTTTCCGATTGGCCTTACATTTTGTTGCTTGCCGTAGTTCAACGCATGGAACAAAAATGAATTGCTTCCCTTTGCCAGAACGTAACAAGGCAAATATTTAGCTTTAGCAGCACTTATCTTTATCCACATAATTTCATGGCAACAAATTTTGAAAGTCAGGTTGTCGTTCGATCGGTACAAACAGTATAATCCAACCTTCACCAGCACTAATTTTTTCAACATTTTGGTAGCAATTCTAAAATCGATTTTCTCTTTCAAAGCGGCCATTTGTTCGGTGCAAAACGTTTCATACAGTCTTAAGTAGCAGTTCATTTTCTCTCAAGGGCAACAAGTTTGAAATTATTCTAAGTCTCAAAGTGGTTATTGGTTTGGCACAAATATTTGGTACGGCCTGATTAGCAGCATTACTTATTTCCAAATTGTTGCACCAACTCTCAGAAGCATTGACTGTTTCCAACTGGTTATTCGTCCAGTGCCTTAGAAGAGTTTATTCATTTCCACATTATTGGGGTAACGAATTTGAAATTAGTTGTTTTAAAATGATCAATCGTTTGGTAGAAACAATAGTACTGAATACATTTCACAAGCTATAACAGAAACTATCGTTTGAAAACATGATTACTAACTGAAAGAACGCTCCATTTCCACAAACACTATTGAACTACAAATCGTCTCGGTTACGATGAAGATGATTTTCAATGGATTTTAAGTTTTTAACAGAAATACTGTAAGTTCGAGGTCCAAACTTTTAACTTACAAACAAAACAGTTGGATTTCTTACTTTAGCCTCTAATTGCATTACAATTGACCAAATGAATTCTTGTATAATTCGCTGTGACGAAAATTTTAGTTTACTTACTTTGATGTTTTACGAGTAGTTCGCTTTGTGTAACAACGGATCTTACTTATCTGTTGTTTCTTTGCTTTGTGCCATCAATATCAAGTGTTTTTTTCCTTAGTTAAAGCCTAGACAGGAGCTGTTTGGCCAAAGGTATGTAAACCCATCTTTATGTTACATTATGCTTTGCTGGATCAAGCGCAAAAGTCTGGTTTAGTTCCCTGTCCAATGTAGGAAGCTCTCCGCTGTTAACTGCTCACATTATTTTTGCAAGAAACAATTGTTCTTTCATTAACGTTGTGTACTTCGAGATTTCTTAAAGTCATAATACACCAGTTCCGATATTAATAAGTCACTTTTTCTTGGAAGGTCCATGCTATTCTAGGCCGCGTGTTTCTACTGAGTTTGGCTTGATACTTGTTGCTTGCTGTCGTTCAACACTGAAAACACAAATTGGTGGCTTTAAGCAAGACTAGAGGTAGATCTTTCTTCTTGTAGCATCATTTATTTTTTCCCCAACATGGCAACGAACTTTGAATTGTTTTATGTTTTCAAATGTTCAATTTTTTAGTAAAAAAATTTCATACAGACTTACCAGCATCTACTTTTTACCAGTTTATGATTGCGATTTGAAAATGTTTAATGTTTCAAAAAATGAAGTTCGTTTGGAACACACATTTCATTCAAAGTTAAAGCAGCAGGTACTTTTTCACAAATGGTAGAGATTTTGAGGTGTTTTATTATTTCCAAATGGTCATTTGCTCAGTAGAAGCATTTCGCACAACCTTAGCAGCATCAATTACTTTCTTCAAAATTATGGCAACAAAGCATTTTGCAATGTTCGGTTAAAATTCGTTTGACTCAATCAATTTCATTTTCTAAGTGGCACTACCTTAAGAAATGCTTTTGAAAACAAGCTAAAACTTAGAGAGATTTTTCTTTGGCATAACACATTTCACACAACACTCAAACAGTTCTTGCTTTTTCTACACCTGATGAAACAATTTTGAAAGCATATTCCTGCTTTTTGAAAAGTCTTTCATTTGTTAAAAGACTGTCTGTACTTACGCAATTGCTTGTTTTTCCTACGTTCTAGCAGTACCTTAAAATTTGGGTCGAGTTAGTTTGGTTATTTGAAATAGCACTTTTTGTTTCCACATAAATTGTTTTTGAAGGCAGTTGATGCTTTCAAAGGTCACTCTTTGTCGTCTCTTCTCTCTTCCGCCGATTCTTTTTACTACACTACATTCCAGGGTAGATACTGCATTAAAGACATAGTTAATGTATTTTGCCCTATTTTCTAATCTTTTAAATGTTTTACAAAAATGTCCACCATGCATCAGTAAAATTAAACGTAACAGATTCAAAACTTTCAACAGGAAACACAAGAAGCCGTTGGAGAAATCAAGTATTTACCAAAACAAAAAAAATGGACTCGAGAGAGTGTTCTGTTATTTGTGACTTTCCCCGAGGCTATTCTCCTCATCCAGTTCACAGACAAAGCACTGACAAGGACGTCACAACCAAGAGGACAGGTGTATTTTTCTTGAAGCACACTGGAGGTGAGAACAATCTCCGCCAAACTTGTCATTTGTGTTGTTGTGTGGAAGTGTAACAATTGTTTTACCTACAAAATCTTTGAAGTAAAAACATGGGAAGAAATTGTAACCCTCGTGTTAATGTAGAAATTTCAGGTTGAACTTATAATAAAAACTGATGGCGTTGAGAAAGCCACTTATTATAGCCATAAACCAAGTTTATATAACAAGCTATACAACCATACAAGGTTTTTTTCTCATGACTGAAGCGAAAAGTGCTCGGGGTTCCTAGCTCGGAGGGTTTTCTGGAGGAGTTACTAGTGTTGATCACTACGTAAATCTAAATGTCACTAAAATGTAAAACAAACTTATTATAGCCGACAGATGAATTTGTTATCATAGTTTAAAATATTCTATGTGGCACAACAAGGAGAGACTATAAACCATGAGCAACACACAAATCTGCCCAAAACGCTAATGCTTGATGTTGATATTTTTCACAGTGTTTGTTTTTTTTTATTTTTCTGTTGCTGTACAACACTGACTGATTCGTCTTGACTGTTAGCAATATACTCGTAAACGCTTCGATCTATTGAATGTGTTCATATTGCTCTTTTTTATTGTTTAGATGAGTTTCAAAACTACAGCATGGCGTTTAATCAGGAGAGAGATGCTAATGGTTCCACTAATGAAGAGTCAACTAATACACGCTGTAAATTACCTCTTTCCGTCTATAATCAGAATGATGAACGGAAGGAAGCAGGTAAATCTCCCGATGTGCATCAACCTGCCGGTAAGTCACTGTAGGAGCGAGCCTCAGTTTTCCAGTATTTCGTCCTATCCGACCACATTGGTGAAATCAACAAAAAAGAATCAACATCAACAATATTCCATTACTGTACTGCTTTTAATTAGGCACTGAGATACCCATTCTATTTCTTGATGACATTTCTTATCAACGGTTTATTGTTGATTTCCACTCATGTTCTTAATTGCTTCGTTGTGGTTACGTTTTTGTGTCTTATTTTTGCGTTGTTGCTGGATTTGTATCTCGTTCCTTATTATTTGCCTTAGTTTCTCGTTTGCCCACCATTTTAAAGGGCTCACATTCCCATTAACCGTTACTTGGTTTAAGCAATTGTTAAGAAAGACTTATCCAACACAAAGATTACCTTTCGAAGAAACTGCACAAGAATAATTTTTTTGGAAGGACACCTACAATTGTTGAATATCTCACTTTCTTTTTTTGATGACAATTGTGTGCAATAATATCAAGTCGACTATAGTAATAATCTCGAGTGGATAGTATACTAGATTTTCAGCAAAAATTTACATTCTGAATATTGCTCCGAACACACTAGGAACTCAACACACACTACGCAAACACGCATTAATTTTTATTCCTATCAATTCAATACATCCGTCTTTTCCGGTAAAAGGTACTTCTCTCGTATTAATAAATAACGCAATAATTTTTTGTAAGTCTCTTTCTAATAATGTTCTGTTTGCTCTTTCTAATGTTCAGTGTCAGTGTTTTCAAAGTCTGTACCTGTCGGGTGATTTTGGTGAGCGTCCATTTCTTCTGATGACTTAGGATTTAAGATT
The DNA here is from genome assembly GCA_026413305.1 of Hydrozoanthus tunicans. NCBI lineage: Eukaryota > Metazoa > Cnidaria > Anthozoa > Zoantharia > Hydrozoanthidae > Hydrozoanthus > Hydrozoanthus tunicans. Next base: position 10,804 of record JAOBAT010058743.1, on the reverse strand, counting down.
TAAAACCTGTTGGTTTATACTCCTCCTCGTTATGCCAGGATGAACTTGCTTTTACTGAGTTTTGGTCTCAATTTTCAAGATTCAATTTTTGAGATATTTTGGGCTTGTATGAAATTCTTGTGATAACGTCTTGTGATAACGTCTCAACTTTACTCTTAACATTTAATTCTCTACATAACATGGCACCTGCTTATTTGAAGGAACTTTTAATCCACTACATTCCGAAACGAACTCTACGCTCAGCTAATAAGGGACTCCTCATACAACCAAAGTCCTGTCTGAAAACCTATGGCTATCGAGCTTTCTCTTACACAGCCCCTCAGCTATGGAACGGCCTGCCTGATGGTATAAGAAACTGCAACTCTCTAGGAATTTTTAAATCGAAAGTAAAAACTTACCTTTTTAAACAGGTGTACACTTAGAAGAAGTTCATATAAATTTAATTATTATTGTTATTTTAAGATATATTTATTGTCATTGTCTTAGATTTTTTAATATTTTTAGTTTAATTTCTAAAGTGTGAAGATTAGATATTAGTATAGTTAGTACATTTTATTATTAATGTATATGTAGTAGTAATATTGTAAATTAGTATTGTAAAGCGCTACTGGTTAACTAGTAGAAGTAACGCTATATAAATAAAGTTATTATTATTATTATTATTATTATTATTATTATTATTATTGTTATCAACTCTCGTCCCAACAGGTTGCCCTGGTTACTTTTAAGCGAATATCGACCTAACAAAATCTGTAAATTGCTGAGTGATTTTTTACCTTGTTTTCTTACCAAACTTGAGTTTGTGTTTGGTTGGAAGTTCCAAAAATGATTTCATCCAAATATTTCCCTTGAGCACCTCCATTTCAGCTTTCGTACTTTAAATCGTTCGAACTCAAAGAGTCTCGCCAAAAGCTACGAGGCAAAGGCTGACTCGGTAATAAGAGTTAGAAAAGAGACGTGAGAGGTAAAGACAAAGAATGTAGTAATGTCAAGAGATTGTCAGCAACAAGGACAAGAGATGGGCAAAACTAGCGGTAGAAGATAGGCCAGAGATCTAAGAAAAAAGGGGAATAAGAAAAAAAGGACGAAGGAATGGATAACGATATATAACAACAAGGACGAAGAGAGGTAAAGAGAGAGAAGTAAAGACAAAGAATGTAGTAATGTCAAGAAATTGTCGGCAACAAGGACAAGAGACGGGCAAACTAACGGTAGAAGATAGGCCAGAGATCTAATAAAAAAGGGGAATTAGAAAAAAAGGACGAGGGAACGGATAACGATATATAACAACAAGGACGAAGGCAAGAGAAGAAAAAAGTACTTCTCTTCAAAGAAAACAAGAGCAACAAAGCAGGCTGAATGACAGGGAAAGTTGGTTTCTGTTTTGTAAGAAGTTGCATGGTAAAACAAGGAAACACTAAACGTTACTCATTTCCATGAATAATTCCAGGCTTCAAGACTGTTCCAGAATGTTGGCTTTTACGGCGTGTTGTGTTTGGATTTGTGATCTGTTTGTGATTTTTTGTGCTTTTATTTTAATTCTTTGAATCCGTTAACTATTACAAAGTTTGCACTCTTACCGTGTGTCTATCCTCTTGTTTTTTTATGATCTATCTGATCTCTCTTGGTACTATTCAGGATGTCTTATTGTTGTCACTGCCTAGTAGGTTTTAGCGATTCTTTCCGAGTCCGACGATTTTAGGTACGGAAGCTTCGAGAGCGGTAAGGCATGAAAAGCTGAAGTGTGTTTAAACGGTGCCAGTTATCGGGGGTTTCCAAACCAAGTTATTCTTTTGATAATTGAGTAACTAATAGCTTAGTTCTCCAAAACTTGGCTAGCTTAGATATTTGCAATATCTAAATTAGATTGTAAAATTTTATTTGGAATTTTGTTTCACACTTTTCTTTATCAAAAATTTTTTCCTAGAAGTAAGTTACTATAATTATTCTAAAAAAAACTTAATAGTGTTAAAACATTTAGAACCAAATTCCTAATATGACTGTTAACAAAATGTATGACCTCCAGTTGGATGACATTAAAGACGAAAGTAAAGGCTTTAAATTCAATTTTCACAAAAAAAAATCGAGATTGTAAACGAAGATTAGATCGATTTACTTTGAGGAAAAAATTTCTTGGAATCAGTAAGAACGAATGAGAGCATTTCGGTACTTTTTTAATGGATTGTAAACATCATTAGGAATTCGGTTGCAATGTCTTAAGCCCCTTTTTTAGATGTCAATAAAACAGTTTTTTAAATAAATTATCAGATATATTATGTCGATTTGCTTTTCCTCTGCGGATCATGAATATGAAAACCCGGGTACCAAACAAAGTCTTCTTTTCAGAAAAAGACAGGCATGAAGCTTCTGAACGGCAGTTCTTCAAGATGACACAATCTTTTTGCTATCATCTGAATGGAAACCAAGCTGGTCACGTGGGGCCATACATGAACCAACTGGGAAATGGAGCGAGAAGAGCTGTTCAGGATTTTGGAGAATCTAGCAGTTCAAGCAAAGATGGAAATGAAACGTTCCTAAGTCTCAGTGAATCGAGCGATGACTACAAGAGCGATTCGGCAGGCGAAGTTGTAGTTGAGGTGATTCGTGTACTGATAGTTTAATACAAATCGAAGGATATCCATCTGTAAACCACATGAGTTTGTTTAATTGTCATAAGTACTTTTCAAAAATCATCCATTTTTGACTATATTTAATGCAGGACAGAAATTTATCGTTTGAAATGGGTCTCATTTAGTTAAAACATTTTAGTCTTTACGAGGTTTGAAAAAAGATTTTTGATTTATCAACAAATAATAGTTGTGAGATTTTCAAACATTTGCAAACATTTTGTGCAAACATTTAAAAATAATTTGAATCGCTCTCTCACTCTTCGCGTGACCGACACCAAGAACTGCTGTGGGGCAGAGTAAACTTTGCCGACTCTTGGGTGATTTCAAAGGCTATGCCATTGATAAACCGAAAGGCAAGCAATGGGAACGGAGATTCTCTTATAACTTAAGCGTTTCTTCTCACTTCCTTAAGCCTAAAACTCTAGAGTTTACTTGGAACGGCAATAGGAAGGAATGACCAGGATAACTTTGCCTTTTTTTGAGTAAGTTAGTTGTGCTGTATTATAGCCACGAGGGTGAAAATTGATTTGTTCAGCTCTCCTCTATCTTAAATCTTTTTTTAAGGAAACAAAGAATGGAGTTAATTTCCCTATGCAATATCTGGTAAATTTGAGGGAGCAATAACCTGTATATCTAGTAAAGAACTTGGTATAAATGTGATGTAATGGGAATGCAGAATCTGGAGAAGCTGCTTAAGGATCGCTACACCTTTAAGAAACTTATGATCTAGGTGTTGGTTCCCCCCTCCGTACCCCCCTTACTACCAAAACACTCCACCGTCGCTGACTTCATTCCTTTACGTTATACGAAACACTTTTAACACATTCAAACCCTTTTACATTAGGTTTTGGCGAAACTTAAGGGAAGAATATCAATATATCAGTTAGGCAGTGAATTTCCTTTTGAATTTTCAAAAAAAAATTAAAGTTTTTTAATTTTAGTTTACTTTTTTCTAATCTAAATTTTTAAATGATTAAGTTGCCTAAAAGCAAATCTCTAACATTCGTTTTGTGTACCAGAAGTAGTAATTGTTGTTTGTTGATTGAAAGGAGCAAGGCGATTTGCAAAGGGCAGACCGTATGATAACCTCCATTCGGTACCGTAGAGGAAACCCAAGGGGATGCTTTTCCTATGCCGATCTCATAACTGCGGCTATCCTATCAGCAAACGACAAAAGAATGACACTAGAGGAGATTTATCAGTGGGTTGTTACCAACGTGGCGTATTTTGGTAATAAAAGAGAAGATAGCTCGCGAGTTGGTTGGAAGGTAAAAACTCTCGTGTTTTACTCTATATTGTTGATATTCATTGTTTTTGGTTAATTTAGTTGTCAACTAACTCTCGATACTTAGTTCTCTTAAGCAACTTAAAATCGGGGGAGTCAGGCTGGCCGAGCGGTTAGCTTTCCGGTTAGCGCTCGTACCTCTCACCACTGTCGAACCGGGATCGAGTCCTGCATGGGGTCCGCATGTGGGCTGAGATTTGTCGATCTCAATCTGACTCCGAGGGTTTTTCTCCGGGCTTTCCAGTTTTTCTCCCTCAACAAAATTGACACCTAGCTAATTCTATCTGGCTGAGGAGCTGTGCTCCGAGGTCATGCATGGGCCGTATAGCGGCAGCAATATGCGCCTTAACATGCTTTCGGTCCGACCTCGTTGAGCTGCGTCCTTCGTAATTCAGTCCATGTCTGCAAGTAAGGGCGATTAGCTCGCTAGATATTATTTGATAATATAACCGCCACCTGGTTACCTGGCGCCAGTCTGTCGTGTGGGAGGCCTAAAATAACTGAGAAAAAGGTGCTGTCTTTGCTTTAACATCTGCAAACGGTTAGACCTTCGTGTCTTCTCGGATAAGGACGTTAAACCGTAGGTCCCGGGTGGTAGGCCTCAAAGGTGACGTCCAGTTCTATTGCTCGTTTTCCCTTAACCCCTTGAGTCAAAATCGTTATAAATCCAAAACCAAAACCAAACCTAAAGCTAGTTTGTAAAGAGCGTTTTTTTCTAAGGAGTAAGAAAATCTAAAAGAAACCTAAATAGTAGTATGTTGGGTTACTAAATCTGGCTATTTTTTTGTCAACTTAGCTTTACAAATTAACCGCCTAAGTTGTACTTGTAATGTACCGGAAACATTGAAGGCATTCTGTTAGTACATTTCCAACATTTATTCTTTTTGTTTACCTTAACTAAATCGATGGGTTGATAATTTCGTCTTCAGAATTCTATCCGGTGCAACCTATCTACAAGGAAACGGTTCGTACACATTCCACGAACGTCACAAACTGGTGTCAAGACATATCGCGGCTGGTGGACAGTCAACGAATCTATGATCAGTGATAAGAAACGTGAACAACTCTTGTTGATGTTCGACAAGATAAACCAAGCCACGTGGCGTCCTACAAACCATCAGAAGACAGCTGTGAGACACGACATAACCGCTGACCAGACGCCGACCAAAAACGGCGAAACACAAACAGAGATGGTACAGTTATGTGACACTTGTCGCTATTTTACGATGATTTTGGCGCCGTACTGGAAGGCCGCTTACACTGCCTGAGAAGACAAAAAGTTTCGTGTTTCATGGTTCAATAAGATATATTAATCTATTCTATTCATTAGATTCTGGATGTTTCACCCTAAGACGTCTTGTATTTAATTGAGACATCGCCAACTGAGAGAAAGAAAATTTATCTGTAACCATTTAAGAGGAAAAAGGTAGACTGGTAAAAATAACAAAAATGGAATGTTGCAAATAGTGAATGCAACCCTTTCAAGCATGCTGTCAATTCACTAAATCAATGAAAGGGCGTGTTAAGAATCAAATTGAGTCGAAAGAAACTACTTTTGAATAAAACAAACACTGATAATACGGACCTGTGCACAAACCAAAAATTCGAGTCGTTTTTTCAGTGAGAAAATTTGGCTTGCAGCAGCAATTCGTGTGGGCACAATTTTCGCTCGATTCAATCAACTGATTGCAATCTTCTAGTTTATCATTTCACCTTAGTTTGAAATGCTATCCTATTATGTGTGTGGTTAGTGAAAAAGCCTCAAACAAGCATAGAAACATAGCGCTAAATTAGAGCAAAACTAAAGTCAATTAATTAGGTAGTTTTTGCCAAACGGTAGGGGACCCTTTTCACTTTAATGCGATGGATATACATATATAGTATGGAATAATGTTTATGTTTATAGTATTTTATAGTCAAACGTTATTACAACAGACTATTTTTATGCAACATATACAACACTATCTAACAGTTCTTGGTTGCCAAAACTATCCCATAACATCTTTGTCCTTGGTTTGCCTTGTATTTAACTTTATCAAGTCGAAGCGTTTTTTGAATATCTCTCAATCAAGGTCCGTGCGCGGTGCTGTGGCATGGCCGTTCGGTAAGCCTGTTTGACTTGTAATGATCTTATTTAGGGTCCTTGAGCAAGACACATTAACATTGTTCTAGTTGATTCGGATGTAATTAAAGTTGCTACTGGCAACTAAGCTGCGATGGATTTTGTGTCTTGTCCAGGGGGAATCAAATTAAAACAAGACCTTAAATTTAATACTAATCCGCTTAAAACAACGAGAGCCGGAGATAAGCACCGGCCGAATGAGCCACTTTTCTTGAGAAAAGATTTGTTTTAGGTTTTGAAACAGAGAGTATTAATCCGAAACTTTGTACAATTGGTCATTAGAGCATTTTGCTGTATTTTTTGTATGCACTGTTCAAAATGTAATGTAATCTATTTCGATTGCATATCTACATGAATGAAAGAACACTTTATAGTAACGTTATAAGACGTGCCTTTAGCTTATCATATACATAAAACTTTAAATGCACATTTTTGGCTCTAGGTTCTAGGTAGTATAACACACTCGAGTGAAGAAAAAAATGGGCCCCAAGGATCATCCATGTTTGAGAATTCTATACCCCGTAAATTGCTATATTTCCAGCATTGTGAGTCCCTTTGGTGAAAACAAACTAGTAACCAGGAGACGTGGGCTCGAGTCCCATTCGAGGCATTAAAACCAATTTTTTCGGACGAGTGTGTTAGAAGGTGAAATGATGGTCTCTTATATCTACATAAAACTTTATGCAAGGAAATAAAATGGAAGAAATGGATACAAGTATACAAGATCAGTTAACTTGTCAAGATTATTGAAATTACTAACAGAACAAAATAGCCGTTTGATGGTGGGTTTTGATGTTACGAATGACGGAAAATTGTTCCGTAAAATATGTAGGCTGTAAAATCTTTCGTGGAACAGTTTTAAAACAACTATCCCAAGAAGGGGAGGTGAAGAGCGGTGGATATATACTGAGATGCGAAGCGTCGAGGTATGTATTTAGAGCTAGACACCGACCCTGAGGGGGATAGTTGTTTTAGTAGTTACCAGAAGATAGGGATAAAATGCACTTCATTTTTCAAAGAAAGGACAAAATTTAATTCCTTTCTATTTTTAGCACGCGCGCAGTCCTGTACATTTGAGCTTCGTTTACATTCTTCAGGGTTTTTTGAAGAACGTAAAAAAAGAAAATAACTTTTCCTAACTTAACACCAAAAAGCCAAATCTTGCTGTCGTCTTCGTGTTTTCTGGAACGGTTCTTAGTTTAAAGCAATTGGTTCCTCGTTTATAACTAACGGATAACGCGACGCAATTTGACTACCGCCTCAAAATCGAATAATAGTCATGCATATTGCCAGTGACGGGAACCAATCAGAGCGCGCGACATACTTTGGTAAATGCTAATTTTAATTAGCTTTGCTCGTTGCTTAAACTACGAATAGAACAACGCTGTTATTCAGCTACAAGGGACATTAAGATATTCTTATTATTAGTGTATACCAACAAGGTTAGCGCGCTGAGATTTGATAGGTTTAGAAATAGTAAATGTGAGACATTATTTACCTCCGAAATAGTAGACAATGACGCTGAATAAAACTGGCGTCCGTTTCGGATCACGATATTGAAAAAGGTTTGCACTAACAACACAGGATTTCTAAGACTCTAAAGAACTTCTCTGTTTTATGCAATTCACGTCATTTAGTAGTTGACACGTACAAGCGGTCAAAAACCACTGTTGTTGTAAGTTAGGCTGCTCGAACGTAAGTTTCGTCACGCTCACGTCTTTTTTCTTAAAATAAATGTCAACAGATCAGCTGCCTCGCTGGTATATACTAAAACAATTATTCTATTACAACTTTGATGGGTAGTGGCTTAATAAATATGTACTGCCTTTGGCGTTCAATAGATATTCTACCACTGCCCATCTGAATTAACTTAGAATAAGTGTTGATTATTACCATCAAAGAAAAGTAAACTTGTATTTATAGCTTGATGTTACCGATACCGTGAAATGTTAAAAAAATTATTCTAATACATGTACAGTAAAGAGTTATGTGATCTTGTAAGGAGATGCAGTTAATGATACGGACTGCTTTGTCTTAATGCTTGATTATCTGGTCTAACGGACTTAAATGGTTTTAGTGAGAACTATCAAAGTATGACGAGTGGGACCAATATTGGGGTGATAGGTATGACCGTCGTATGTTTTAAGGGTTAAAATTGTCAGTCCGGTTTTTTTAGGGGGTGTAAAAAGAAATCCTGTGTTAAGTCATGAGTAACGACAAAGGCTACTTTAGTTTGGAACCCTTACCCTGAACTTTGGTTATTTCCTCATGCATACATATTACTTGGTGGCGGCTTTTAATTTACATTTGATTCTCGCTGATTCTTGTTTCGTCGCCGTCCGAAATAAATGCAGTTGCGATATTTGCTGCTTCTGCATGTGGCTGTGCAGCCATCATGTCTCAGGAAAAATTGTATGCTTTGTTTATTCCCTAAAGTAGCTCAATCAAGTCAGTGCAGTCTTTATTGCTAAAAACAAAGAAAAAGCATAACAACGTTTTAACTTGATTTCTCTCAATGAGTATTAAGAAGGAAAGACTTGTGTTGTACGGAAGGTACAATCAATTGCAAGAACTGCTCGCAGAATCAAATCAAGCCCGAGCCTCAGCTCGTTCTTAAACTGTTCTTAAATTTTGGCCGATCTGATCCTCGTTGCTCTTATAAAGTTGTTCTTATAAAAAAAGCGTGTAGCATGTTTGTGATTAGATATTCCTTAACTGAAAGAACAAAACGTTAGTTGCTGGTGTTCTAGTCGGAATTTTGGCGTTACAGCACAATTTTTCTCAGAAAAAAAGCTTTCATGTGCAACAGTTCTTGTTTGAAAACTGATTAAAAAACTGGTGTTCTAGTCAGATGTTACTTTAGCAAACTTTTTCTCAGAAATGTATATTAAGGATTCGTCAGCCACTTAGTAAATTTTAATATCTTTTGGTATGTACACTTGACTATCGATGATTATTCATAATGTTTTATTCTTGTTGTAATTTCAGCTAATTCTTTCTTATATAGTCTGTAAACTACATTTGTAGTTGTAACACACATTCGTATTTTGAACGAGCTTCCCAGCTCCTGGGCGAAACAAGTATAAATAAAGCATTAATTAATTGATTACCGAACAGTTGAGTTCTAATCAGTTTTCTAAAAAAGTTTTCAAAGTTTTTGCAATACTCTAAGAGTTAAAAACAACAGAAGCGCTTTTAATTTATGCAAAATCCTAGCAACAGCTACACTTCGTCTTCTAAGTCAAATCTAAATAGCCTTTAACCCAATTCACACTAGGTTTTTTGGGGATTCCTCAGACTGGAGGGGGGAGAGAGGAAACAACCCGCGGCCGCAACTCAGGAACAGTTAAAGATATTGCGATGAGTTTTTGGCAACGTACACATAATCAAAATGTGTTTATATTTTGTTACAAAATAATTATTTTTGGTCCAAATGACGTCGTAATGATTATCAATGCATTATCAACCGTGCTTACTGCAAGAAATACAATATACCCCTGATGATGAATTTTTAGTCAAAAACGTTTAATAGTTTTAACAAGTATATTTTTAGCGATTTCAATGATAATCAAGAATCATTCCATGAGCGCGCGTTGGAGATGAGATGGTAAATAGCCGAGTTGGCTATAAATCATCTCATATTCAACAAGCGCTAATGGAATAATTGTTTTATTAAGTTTAATTAGTTTTCTTAACTCTTCCATACTTAAAGATAACAGGCAAATTTTATTCAGAACCTATTTTTTGGCTTTGCAAACACTACAGTCAGTTTCCATATTTGGTGAACTCCGAATATGAGCTGATAACCGAGATTGAATGAACCAATCAGAACGCACGAATCGCAATATTCGAGATTGAAAATTGAATAAAATACGATATTTCTTTGGAGGTTCCATGCAGTGGGATGCCTATTTGCCCTGATGTCATGTTGCTTGCTCTCGTTCACTCCGCAAAACAAAGATTGATTGCTTCCCTTTACAAATAACAAGCGAGTTTTGGGGGATTGCGACAACCGCCGCCTGGTTAGCCTAGTTGGTAAGGCGCCAGTCTTTCGTGCGGGAGGCCCAGGTTCGATTCCCGGTGCCAACTGAGGAGAAGATGCTGCCTTTGCTCTAACATCTGCAAACGGTTAGACCTTCGCGTCTTCTCGGATAAGGACGTTAAACCGTAGGCCCAGTCTCTCGATCTCTTATCGAGGGACTTAAAAGAACCAGAACACTTGATGGGTGATCCCGGTGTTGTGGACGTCTGTCTCTTCTTCAACTGAGGGCGTGAGCTGTGTAGAGCGGACTGTCTAAGACCCTCAATACCAGAGTCAACTGTAAACTATTGTTAAGCGCCTTTGATTATCTACCTATGGAAAAGGCGCTATCTAAATGCTAATTATTATTATTATTATTATTATTGTTGTTGTTATTATAAGTTTGATGGTTGCATTTTCCGCATTGGCAGCACTCAATCTTCCATTCCTTCAATACAAACATTTAATAAATAGCAACAGCTATAAAATACATATTACTTAGCTGAAACAACACTTCCTTGCTTCATTATAAATAACTTTGACTTTCAGCTTCAGAACTTGCCTATCGTTTCGGAAATATAATAATAATAATAATTAGCATTTATATAGCGCCTTTCCATAGGTACATGCTCAAGCCGCTTAACAATAGCTTACAGTTGACTGTGATACTGAGGGTCTTAGACAGTCCGCTCTACACGGCTCACAACTATTTTCCTAAGAGTTGCCCTCAGTTAGTAGAAGAGACA
>JAOBAT010058732.1:0-26380 GCA_026413305.1 Hydrozoanthus tunicans | reverse complement strand
CCCCCCCCCCCCCCCCCCCCCCCTTCGGGCTGAAAACTATCGGAATATAGTAGCCGCCGGTCAGAGCAGAAAGGCTTGCGGGCTCGACACTAGATAAGTTTTTTTTGCTCATTAAGTGACAGTCGGTGACATCGCAAATCGATTTCCAGGAAAACGACAATCATGAGTTTACGGGCTCTTTTCAAGAGATATCAAGTAACGCTGAGGATCGTGTTTGCAGTTATCGGAATATCTGCTGGTTCCTCGGCTTGCGGTGTGTTTTCAGCAAAGTACAACAACGTACACGCTGCCGTCTGGGCCGGAGTCTCGGCCGTGTTCGCCTCCCTCGGTTTTTTCCTCCATGTTGGTGTACTCCGAGATGTGCAAAGACAGAGATTTAAGCCACCTACTTTCGTTGTTTTGATGATTATTGGAGCGTTGGGTTTTCTGTCGGGAACTGCGTCTTTTATTGGGTACTTTGTCGAGGGTCAACTTCACCACGAGAAAGGTGCTTACTTAGAGTACTTACCCCCCTAGGGAAAGGTTTTCGTGATGCCGTATTGGTAATGGAATTTTCCCCACTCCCTGAGAAAAAAATCAAAGTCTGAGATTGTTTGAAATTTAAACAAAGCATGTGGTTGTGTTTAACAAGTTGGAAATTTGTGGATTATTCAATATTTGTTTTAGTCAGAAACTTTTAAAAAAAGTAAATAAAAACGTACCTAGAGCAGTAAAAAAGAAAAATGTTTGTAAAGGCCACGATTGTTATAAGAAAATCTTGCTCTATTAGCAACCAGTCAGATACAAGTAAAAAAAGGATTATTTCTGTCCATGTATAACAATCTAAGAATTGTGTAACAATTAATAACGTTAGCTAATTAAGCTTTTTTAATGTAATATCTGTTGATTGTCATAACACTGGGCATAGAAATACAACATAAAGATTCGAGTGGTGCCTTAACTACCACTGGAATGGGGTATAATCTTAATGTTGTATTCACACATATGTCACTGAAGGACAACACTAAATGTTAATGGGCATAAAACTCTGATGATTTGTTTTGGTATATGTTCCTATACTTTTGTTCACCACTGCCTGGTTAGCCCAGTTGGTAATTCTATAAGACGCCAGTCTGTTGCGCAAGAGGCAGGGTTCAATTTCTAGTGCGGGACCTTCACTCAGAGTCTTAGATTAACTGAGGAGAAGGTGCTGCCTTAATTTGCTCTAACATGGTTAGACCTTTGTTTCTTCTTGGGTAAGGGCATTAAACCATAGATCCCGGGTGACAGACCTCGAAGGGGACCTCAAGTCCTGATTACCTGTCCTCCATGACTCTTAGAGTCAAAATGTTATAAAACAAAACCAAACAAAACTAATGTATATATTGAGCTCAGTGTGAGTATAATTTATCTTGAAGTTCATATGTGAAGAACACCACACAGGGACATGTACATGTGGTCTCTGTCATGAATGCTGTTTAAATATTGAGCATAAGCCACATAACCTATCATCAAACTAAATCACCATGCAATATTAGTATGGATCTGTTTTGGGGGCATTAAAATCCATTTAGCATATACCAGCTCAGCTGCGTGCTATTTGATTCATTTAGAAATAGCAGCTATGAGACAAATATTTACCTCGATCCAAAATAGTAGATAATGACACCCAAACGAAATGGCAGACGAAAGTAGTTGCTTCGCATCCATTTGGGATCATGGTACTGAAAACGTTTGCTCTGAAAACATGGGAAGTTTAAAACAGCCTAAAGCTAAGAATTTCACTGTTGTATGCCATTTACGATGTTTTGTAGTTGACAAACTGGCTGCTTGAGCTAAATTATTCAAGTAGTAAAATCTCGTATTTTATTGTCTTAAAAATATTTCGTTTTCTTGAAAGGAACAGTTGCCACGCTGGTATATTACTAAAACACTAATTTTATTTCAATTTTGTTGGATATAGATAGATATTCTGCCACTATCCACCTCAATTGAAATAGAATAAGTGTTAATTATACTCTACCCATTATAATTCGAAAATACTTCAATCAGTGAAGATCTGAAAGAAACAAACACAGGGTTTAAACAATATAAAGGACACTTTCTTGATGATTAAAAACTAGTTAGAAATGTTCGAAACTTCTTTGAACTTTTTTATTTCAGAATCCTTAGTTGTGCTCCAAAAACTTTGCAGCAGTGCGCCTAGAAATTTGGTTGGCGGCACAGTGGTTCTAGCAGTTAGTGTGTTCGACTCGTAATCCTAAGGGTCACAAGTTCGAGCCCTGGCTAGACCACTGTGTTGTGTCCTTGAACAAGACACTTTACCTGACTTTGTTCCAGTCAACTCGGCTGTATAAATGAGTACCAGTTCTGCTGGGAGCTAACCTGCGATAGCTTAGTGTCCTGTCCAGGGGGGAGTCAAAGACTCTCATCTGCTTAACACTACTGAAACCAGAGATAAGCACCGACCCTATGAACCATTTGGCTTTGAACCCAGTAAAAGCTTCATTTGAGACCAATTTAATGTATTAGAGTGGAGGAAGCCTTTAATAATGATTAATAGCTGATTAGAGTAATATGAGAGCACTTACTTGGATGTTTAATCTTTATTTGCAGGAGTTGTTGTCACAGGTTTTTATATTGTGACCGTGTGGAGTTTCATGACACTCAAGTGGGGCTTGCTGCTTCTTCTTTATTCCAGAAAGTACAAAAAATTGTATTACCAAACATTAGAGTCCACGGGCATAATAAACTCTTAAATGAATGCATCTAACAAGGACCGTACCCACCTGAGTTAACATGGGTGGGAAGTTTGTGTTTTTCTTGCATTTGCTAGGATGTTTTGAGTTGTTAAACTATTATGGCAAAACTACTCTGCTTCCTAAATTAAAATAGGATGTTTTTCTTTGAAATTTCAATAGCTTTTAAAGCATTTTTCATTTTAGCTGTAAATAATTTAACTGAAATCAAAGGCCTGTGTTATTGTGTCATAAAGAACAACTTATTTACTCCATTATTGCTTATTGAATATAACAGACTAGTAATTTTGAGATTAGGGATATTTTTGGTGTAATGGTCCGATTTTTTTAAAGCCTTATTTGGTCCCCTGTTAGAAAAAAGCTACACTTGGCTCCCATTGTTGATTTTTTCCAGGACAACAATTATTAGTGAAACTGGAATTGAGCTTGCAGAATAATTATGAAAGATATAACTTTACTTTCCATTGGAAAACCCTGTCATTAACAAATGGCCATGGCAAACTAGTTTGACTGGCAGAAGTTCTGCCTATAGTAAGTAAATGTGCTGTGGCTTGTTGAGCTTAATCTTTTTCTTAGTAGAAGTTATGGTTGGTGGGAAAATAATTGCAATAATTGATTCACCTGAGTATACTGTGAATCATGTGTTTACTTATATTTAAAAGAAACATGTAAATAAATACTTTGTAGCATTTAAATCTTGTATTCAGGTTGGCATTTTCTTAGCGAGATTAACATTTTTTCAGATCTTCATCTTATTGTTTTTATGTTTTTTTAAAATTTTATTAAGATTGCTTAAAATGTACACGTATAACTTAAAAACACCCATTAAAACAAAACCTATTTTCCAATTAGATGCACCTTATTTGACATTAGTTTTAGTCCAGCTCAATGAAAGCAAACCTTGTGGATGCATGTGTCAGTGTTAAAAGTAAGTATAGTTCATTGGTGGTAATCATCCAAAGTGCTACTTAACTATGTTTATTTGAAAGGGCTCAGTTTTGTTGAAAAGATTTTACCAAAATCATACAGGTTATTTGTAAATGAAGGATTTTTCAACCCAAAAATTTTTTCCTTGGAAATTTTAGAAATGACCCCTAATTTTTTTTATCTATGACAGTTACCTGGGCAATGAGTGAGGGGTGAAATGGGAAGCTTTACCAACCCATAAAAAATACCAGAGTGCCTATTTTAACTCTAAAACATTTAACAGTGTTACCTATCATTTCAACAACCTTATTGCTTGTGTGAACTTGCCAGCAAAACAAAACCTTTTAATCTTTGATCAACATTAATCTTGTAAGTATAATCTTATGTTCTTATCCTTCTTGGGTCACTAGTTTGAAAAAATATCTTTACACAATAAAAATACTATTTTGTAAAAACAATGAATACTCTTCTAGCACTCTGCTCAGCCAACAGTAAGAAACAACATTTTACCTAAAAAATATTTTAGAAACATCTTTATAAAGAGAGAAAAATAATAAAGTTTCAAGAGGATGGTGTATATTTATTATACTTTGTTCTAGTGTTGTAGGGAAAATCTGTGAAACCCAATTGACTTGTGTATATTTTGCTTAAATATTAAAATTTTTGCCACAAATTATTATGCTATGGCCTATAGACTAAATGGAACTTTTAAATTAAACATACATTTTTCTGTTATTGTCTTTTAAATAAAACTTTTGCAGGTCTTAAGATGATGATTACCATTCAAGAAACAGTTATTGTTCTTGAAGACTTCACTTTGGAAGTAATATAAAGTCTATGTGGTACCAAAACAAAAACAGTTTATTTTGAAACTTCTGAGTAGCAGCATAAGCAGTAATATTGATAACACAACATATAGTGGTCAATTATTAATTTGAAAATACATTTTTGATAGCAGTTAAACTTTACCATTTTTGGCTAAAGATCTTAACTTTACTTTGCGATCTTACACAATAACGTGAGAGACAGGTGTGTGAATACTTTAAGGAGACGTCACGTGACACTAACCTTTGTTCTTTATTGATGTTTTTTGCTAAGAGGAAAATTAGACAAGACGCGGAACAAAACCGAAAAGCTAAATTTAGTGGTTTAATGTGGGCAGTAAATAGATAGAATTTTCTAGTGTTTTGATTTTTCCTGAGGGGTAGCGAAATCCACGTGGGGTGGCGCTACGAACAATCATGCGATGACGTCATATTGTCCAAACACTGATGTAATGAAATGTTTGGTAGCCGAAATATCGGTCAGTCGGGTCGAGGAGCCGGGGCAATCATGGCGGCGTTTTATCGATATTCGTGCTCATGGCACGGCTGTGGCAAGCACTGCGGGTCTTTGTTAGATTTAATAGACCACATAGAAGTTGTTCATATCGAAAAAGATCCAAGAGTTCTTGAGAAGCAAGAAGCCGCACAGCCTTCTGCTGTACCACTTTCTTACATCAACTGCTTTTTCACCGAGGCTGCTAGAAGCGCTCAACGGAATCGAAAGGAACAACTATCTTCTGAACCCACCGTCCTGAGCCCTGATTCAAATGCCAAAAAGAAGAGGATTTCCCCACCAAAACTGAATATTTCTAATACTATGAGCAGTGAACCAGTTGACCCAGCCGACGAAGAAGGAAATTTGAGCGACGTTAGCGACGACTCATGGGCATCGGACAGCTTTGCCAGCGACTGGATCATGAACGCCGTAACGACAGATGACGGGGAAGGTAAACGATATATTTGCCCGGTACCAGGTTGTGGAAAGCGATATAAGAACGTAAATGGTATTAAATATCATGCAAAGAATGGACATAGAAAAGAAAAAGGTGGTGTAAGAAAAGCACATAAATGCCACTGTGGGAAAAGCTACAAGAGTCCTAGTGGTCTTCGTCACCATGTTATGACTCAACACCCGACACACGCACAGCTGACTCCGAGCCATGCGATACACAGTCCACACGAAGTAGAAAATGTGGCTTAAAACATTTTATTTTGTGTAAAGAAAACAACGTTGTTACTCTGAAACAGAACATGGTTGTTCGTCAAAGGCAGAAAGCGCTAATTACATCGTCACGTCCCAGCGTTAAGCCTTAATGAGCGTCCTGTGAAATTATTATCCAGATATTTGTTGTTGGTAGGATAGCAACCACAGAGTCGTTGAACTACAGCAAGGAAGACTTTCGTTTTTACGAATTCCGTGATTTTTTTTCTGTACATTTGTGTAACATTTTTAGCGCTGATAGTCTCGTGGGACCAGAGGTCTTTCGTCTGACCCCGAGTCGTGTTGACGCGTGCTGCGATGCTATCACCAAGAAATAACAAATCATTTTAGTGTGGAATATATGGATACACAAGAGCAAGATATAAGTTTACAGAGAGGAAAAAGTTAATATTTATTAGAGAATTTACTGGTAGCTTGATCAATATTCAACGTGGTCAGTGCGTTCCAAACGCGTGGACCAGGTCGTAGTACAAAAGAGTGGAGTGCCACTGGTTGTGTACATGATGTAAATTTACTAGAACTGAAGAGTAGATGTTTATTAGCGGAAATTCGGTTATTTAATTCCAAGCCATCAGTTTTACTGTGGCTTTGTATATTTGGCGAAAGCTGTTTAATTTATTCTTAATTGACCCATGGTTAACATTTGGAGTGTTCCTCATTAACAAAGATTTAAGAAAAAATGATTCATATGCCCTGGGACATACTTCTTTTGATAAACTTCAAAAGGGAAAGCTTCCTCATCGTTTTGGGAAACGTAACAGTAGTTCAAAATTGTACAGTAATGAGTAATGTATACTAAATTTTATATCTAGATAAAGTGAGTGCTCGCAGTTCTATATATAATATCAAAGTTAAAAAAGATGCGTGACTTTAATCTTAGACTGGTTTAACTAAAATTATTCCAGCAAAGGCCAGTGTAAACTTTTATTCACAAGCTTATCAGTTGTAACATAAATAGTATCAACTTATTACAATAAGAAAATGGTTCATATTTATTTGTATTTAGTGGACATTAAATTATGTAGTTTTTAGCTCAGAAAGCCAAAAGAAGATATGTTGAAAGTGTCTTGATAAAATATTCTGATAGCTTCCTGGGGATAAATCTAATTTGCATTCTGTGTTACTTGTAGTGACCGTTAAGTCTTGGGAGTTCTGTAGCCTAGGTATAATTGAATGGTGTCATCATCAGTGGCTTTGTTCAATTTTTAACTGAAAATTAGGTCTGGTAGACTTATAAACACTCTGTTTGATAGGAATATGTTTTTAGGACCATGAATTCATTTATGTTCATTTATTTTGAGGATTTCACTTAAATGTTTTCTTAAAATGTTCGTATTTACCACATAATAGGGCAAAGTGCTCTATAACTGTGATTTAGGTACAGTATTTCACTTTGGGTGTTTACTTAAAATATAAACTGGTTGTATATCTGCACCAAGAATAGCTGAGTATCATACATTTTTGAACAAGTATTTGGCCTTATTTTAGAGTATGACAACAAATTATCTCTACTGAGTTACATTTTGTAATGTTAACCAGATATTATCCCCAGCTTTTAGCAGTTTCTTAAAATTTTTGAAAGTTGCTGATTTACAGATTTATAATGAATGTAGGCACAAGATCTTGTCAGTAGCTTCCCACTGAAGGATAGGCGGAGCTTATGAATTATGTTACTTGCTTGCAATAGAAAACCTAGTACGCCTTATTTGATCAAATTCCATTGACTAACAACAGCAAAACAAAATATGTTGTCTGGGTGAACTGTTGATTATGTCATTTTTCCTTTATCTTTGTCTCGAGTGATTATTTATAAATACTAATCATTTAACTTAATGAAAGTTTGATCTCAGATCAGTCACAGTTGTGATAAATTATGTCAAAGTTCTCAAACAAAAATGATTGTAAGATTGAAGAGTCAGTAAAATAAAGGAAAACAATTTTTTACTTCTTTGTTTGATTTATTATTACTTAGTAGAGGTAAAATAGCTTGTACTTCACAATCCATTTAGTACTTTTGGATTTATTTTTTAAGCTACAAAAGTTAGCCCAGCAGAAAGCACAAAGTTAACCATTTTGACTTAGAGAAAACTAGTACTTTTAAAGAGTAGGATCATTTGTTTTATTGGAAACAGAATACTAGCTTGATTTTCATGGATAGCAGAAGCAAAAAACGTTTTTTTTTGGGGGGGGGGTAAAGTGGAAATTGTAAATATTGTTCATTATAAAATCTGAAATTCCCATTCAAAAGTTGCAGTTGTTAGCCAGAATATTATTGGAAGGACAATGCCCCCCCCCCCCTAAACCAACCAAATTATTATTTGATCACATTCAGGCAAATTATAATTCAATATTCAAGCAAATATTCTGGGTGGCTGCTACAAGAAATGTAGGTAGCATTCCTTTATAAAATGTTCATCTATCTAGTACATGTTATATTGATTCAGTCATTTTGTTTAATACTGTTCCTGCTATTTTAATGTATTTTCTGCACCCAGTTTCATTATTATTCTCATGTGGTCCTAGAATCCTGGACTGTGAAAGGTGATCACATCTTAAAAATTCAATCCTGGAAAACCTGAAAAGTATCAGCTTTCATGTCATGGAAAAGAGACATTTAATTTTTATGATTGGTACAGACTTTGTTGATTAAGATCTAGAATGGTTATGTTTATTTAACCTCTTTCCATCTTTTGCCCATTTTTTGTTGTGTGATTTGATATGCAGTACAAAAAGAAAAAATTATTTAGCAGTATCACAATTAAATTATTCTTTAAAAATCGAAATTATTGAAACATATTCTCATTGATATAGTTTTCCTTCTAAGGTTATTAGTTCCTTCATAAGCATTCAATATAATAAAAAATGAATTACCTTTATTTAGGTAACTTGAAAAAATGTCCTGGTTTATCATCAACCTGCGAACTAATTTTTGCCAGTGTGTCGACTTTTTTATTTACAAGTACGAGAAATTTTTAATTCTTTTGGGAAACAATAAACAGAGTGACAAGCAATTTGGTTTGCAGCATTTAGTCAAAGAGTATAGCAAAAGTATATACATTAATGAGTAATAGATTAATAGTTACACTGCATACGGTACATAGTGTGGTAGTTAGTGGTGTAGATTTATTATTATTCCCGCGGACTGACACAAAAAGGTATTAAACCCCCAGGGGGGATACTCCCTATATTGGGATGGTAGGTATGACCGTCGTATTCTTTAGGGATTAAAATTGCCAGTCCGTTTTTTTAGGGGTTGTTAAAAAATCCTGTGTTAAACCAAGAGCCTGGTATTTTTAAGGGTTTAAAAACGTGAACTTTGCTATTGAACTCCTTGCAGTCCCGTGTTTTAGCAAACGTGCGTACTGTACAAGAAGTTAAGACAAAAGTCTGCCTTCGGCGAACGTCCACTTACGTGCACGCTTTTATCTACTGCATATCAGGTTCGGCGCAACACGAGAGGACTTAGCGCCGACCCGCTAGCTATCCAGGGAACATTTTCAGGTTTCAATTGGTATTTTTTAGGGTAATTTTAAAACCGAGAGGTATTCTTAAGGGTGGAAAATTTTTCTCCCTTGGTATTTTTAAGGGTATTTTGGGGATTTTTGGCGAACGATCTATTGGCCCGCGCCTTTATTCACTGTATATCACGTTCAGTACTACACGAGGGGACTTAGCACCGACCCACCAACTACCCAGGGAAACATTTCAGCTTTCAATCGGTATTTTTTAGGGTAATTTTATAACCGAGACGTATTTTTTGGGTTGGAAAATTTTTGTCCGGCCCGCGAGGACAAAGGTTTGTTTGAGACTCAATGATTCAGGCTTGCTGACTTTTTTGCTATAAATTTTTAACGAAAGTTGAAAAATAATGTATTCTGTGTTGGTCAAAACCAGATACAATTTTTCGTTAATAATTGAACAAAACACAACTGAATTTTAAATCTATCTATATGACAAGCCGCGGCACTCGATCACGCGACAAAAAAATTAGGATAACTTACTTACTATGTACCTGACCTACTATAAATGTATCTTCCCTATTTTTTAAAAAAGTTATAAGTATTTAATATTTTACAAAATAGTGTGCTTGTGCATCATGAATAATATATCCACGAGAGACCGTTAATTGGGAGACTTGCCGGTGATTGCTGATCGGTATATGCAAAAAAATGTGTAACAAAAAGCAAAAAATGAAGTTATGCAAACTAAGACGAATAAACTTAAATCAATAAACTAAGCTCATTCTTAGCTCATTTTTTCGTTTATTTGGTTATTTACGGTTGGACCCCAATAACTCGAATTATACGTCCGGTTTTTTTTTTCTTGCAGCCAGTCACATAACTTCAAATTAATTATAGGGGTCAGGAGCCCTGGGCTCTTGTAGGGGTAAAATCCGTTCCATGAGAGCAAAAGTTACTTCAAATTAGCAGGGACTTCGAATTATCCGAGTTCGAATCATCCAAAGTAAAATGATTAAAAACCAAGAGAAACAAACTTTACTCCGAATTAGCGGGGCCGGGGACTTTGAACTAACAGAGTTCGAATTATCGGTGTCCATGACTAATTGTGTATCTGCATTCCGCAACTTTTTGGTCAGCGGGTTTTACATTCGTCCTCTTCGACTCGGCCGCCATCTTTGCTGGTGAGTGTGAGTGGAGGGTGCTACAATCTGATTGAATCGGACAAAATGCTAACCGTATTTTTAGAAGTAATAAACAAAAATGGTCTCATATATTTCACTTTATCAATTAAGACTACTATTTTTGGTCATTTCTATGTAGCAAGTCATAAAAACTAATACCTTCTAATGTTAGAACAATTGTTGTTCGACTTTAACTTTAGTAAGGATCCAAAACCTGATAACTGTTTGTTTAATGAAAAGATATATACTTGAATACTACAGATTTTCTAATGCATGTTACACCCCAGTGGTTTGTTGTCTTGACTTACAGCAACGTTTGGTTGTGCTTGTATTGCAGATTCACCATGGGCAAGTTTATCAAGTCTGGAAAAGTAGTCCTGGTTTTGAGTGGCCGCTATGCCGGTAAAAAAGCTGTAATTGTCAAGAACTACGACGATGGCAGCACGGACAAACCGTACGGACATGCTCTTGTTGCTGGTATAGCCCGCTATCCTTTGAAAGTAACAAAGAAAATGGGTAAAAAGCGTACTGCCAAGCGATCAAGAATAAAACCATTTGTAAAAGTTTTCAACTACAATCACCTCATGCCAACAAGGTAGGTTGAGTGGACGTTTGATGAAGAATTTTACTAGTACAATAAGATATTAGCTTTTGAGATTATTTGAAGTTAGAACTTAACCTGAGAGAAGCACGTAAATTTGTCATTCGTGTGTATTTTGTTGTTAATATTTTTGGCTAAAAAGGTGTTAAACTTAAGGTATCACATTCGTTGTGCATAAGAACGACTTGTTTTTTGTTGTCTTTTTTTTGGCTTTGTTTAACTTAAACCATTGTATGTGTTAGTTCATTGCTCTGTTTTCAATTACTTATCTGAAGTTGTTGTGTTCATCACTTAGTAGATTTAAGACATGTCAATTGTAGTTTTGGAATTTTTGTTATACCTGCAAACTCTGTGCAAGTGCAAGGTGTAAACTTTTTTGTTCTCGAGGTTTCCAAAATTTTGAAAGACACCTCATCCAAATCTGAAGATTTTTGTTTTGTTTCCCAGTCTTTGAAGTGACATAGTCATATATTAATGGTTTATACCAAGCATATGTAACATCTTTTAAATACAAATTAGTGAAAATCAATATCAGTTGAAAGATCTACAAAAAGTTACAACATTTACCATTTTTTGTGGTGATTAGCAAAAAACTCTCAATATACAGCTCTGTGAAATTGCAAAATTTTACATTTGTATGTTGGGGGGGGGGTGGGGGGAATGAACTTGCCCTACAACGTCCATTTCTCTGTAAAATTTGGTGATTTCACATGGCTACATCTTAACCATCTTATCACATATCAACCCCAAGTTCGGCAGATATACTAATTTTAAAGCATTCTTTCAACTAGTAGTGACAAATTTTTGCTTATTGGTCCAGTTAGAATTTCGACAAAAAATGGGAAAGGGTCTATTGATCTTCAGTGAGGAAGCAGGGAGTTTTTGTTCCCTAGGCTTGAGATTCATGACTATGATTCATCAAATGATAAGTTGTTAGTTAGTAATTTAGTTAGTCATTGGGGTGTATCTACCTTTCATGTCTCGTTTTCGAGCATTGCCATCTGTAACTTGTTGGTTTCATGGTGAAGAGTGCCCGCTTTTAGCCTGTCGATGTAAGTTGCTGCTCTTTTGCTGCTATTAACTTTTCCATCAGCTAATTCAGTCTCAGGATATGTTTTTGACAATTCTTCCCCAGGAATTCAAATACAGTGACCGACTAGCCTGTATCTTTGTGATGCAGTGTTCTCACCAGGCTGCACCTTTGCAGGGTTAGAATTGACACAGAGATTCTCACTGCATGTGCTCCCAGGGATGCAAGAATTTTTAAAAGAAATACTTCTTGTCAGCCTAAAAATATTTGAAAAGAATAATTTGCATTATTTCAGCAGCGTACACACAGCGAGCTTGAATGTTCATGATAAAATAAAACGGTATTGTACAGCTGCCATCTTTGAAATTAACTTGCCAAGAGGCTGGGACTAGTCAGTCTGTGTTTGCTGACCAACATTTCTGAAGGCTCAAATATGGTGGACTACTGATGCCAGCACAATGTCACAACAAATGCTCACTTTTTTTAACTCCTACACCAGCTAAAGTTTCAAGGATAGAGCGTGAAAACAATGATTCTGAAGAAGCAGAAAATGATATTAGGCATGCTTGTTGCTCTGAAATTGGAGAGAAATAATGCATGTTTGAACTGTCTTGGAATTGAAACATTCTTGGCTTGATTTTGACAAAAGGAAAAACTATAAACAATTCGTGAACATTTTTCAGTGTAGCTTTTGTATGATTATACTGTTATACAAGCAAAAACTATGGTAAACCTCTATTAAAACCTTTTAGAAATGGTTCTAAATTAGAGGAAGATGGGTCACTTGACCCCTAGAAACAAAATCCTGATCGAAACACTGGTGATTCCTACTTGTTTTACAGAAACAATAGACTCAACTCGTAAGGACATGGCTAATGTAGTAAGTTATGGTCAAATTAACATATTGTTTTTGTTTTTTCATGATTGAAGGTACTCTGTTGATGTCAATCTGGATAAACAGGTAATCAATAAGGACCTGTTTCGCGACCCTGCCCTGAAGCGCAAAGCCAGGAAGGAAGTGAAAGTAAAGCTGGAAGAAAGGTACAGATCCTTCTTACTCTATATTACTTTTGTTCTTGTCGGTAACAGTCTTGAAAAAGAGTTGCTTGACATCAGCCTTTAGACTTATTAAATTTAAAAGAGTAGAGGGCTTATGAAGTAATGGTATTCAATGGGCTATTAACGTGTCATACATCTTACCTAAATAATATTATGTACTGTTTTCCCCCAATTTAAAAAGGAAGGTAATTTTGGAGTAAAGATCAAACCACTCCAGCAATATTTCACTCCACACCTTCAGCTCAGTCTTGACATTTAGCAAAAGTGTTCCAATTGTTTTTTCTGATCTTCAGTTACACAAACATCTTTCAGCCTTAAAAAAAATTTTTTTATATTCTCATTTAGGTACAAGTCAGGAAAGAACAAGTGGTTTTTCCAAAAGCTGAGGTTCTAGATTACCTTCAATGTGTAATCTCTCTGTAAAATAGTAATAAAATTTGAAGAAAACTTGTTTGTTTTGCCAGTTATAAAGTCACGAGTAAAGGATCAGGTTGCCTGCTTAGCAAATATAAGCAAGAAGAGGGATGGGGGAGGGAAGAAGGAGATACTTAAGGACGAACCCAAAATTTCAAAAACTCCCCCTGGACACTTCACACTAAAGTGGGGCACACTCCATTCCCTAGTCTCATTTTTGCACTCACCTCAAATTTTGCAGAGCCAAATAAGAAAATCATGCCAAAACCCATACAAAATGCTTGCTATGAAGGCTCATTTAAAGGTGATTTGACAATCTCAACCTGTGCTATCACATGTGCTATAAGGTTAATTACTGTTCAAACTCTTAAAGAGATCGAACTTGAAGCTTCACTTGGCACTGAATTACACACCTTATCTTGAAAAACTCTACGAACAAGCATGTTTTTATATTTTGGTAAAATTATTCTTAGTAATCTGCTAAAATGTGCTCACGACAATTTGCTGTAAACAGTTGACCCCTTTTAAGACCATCTTAATTGGTTACCAAGTTAAACAAAAACTTCTTGGACATTAATTGAGGAATGAAGGATTCTTAAGAAATTTATGGGTTATGCCCTTAGATCAACCTGGCACAGATTTTTTCTTAATAGTCGAATATCAGACTTCTCCCAATAATTCTGGAAGCCCTTGGTAGTCAATGAACTTGAGTATGGTAAAAAAAAAGAGCAACATAAAACTTGCCAAAAAAAGTTGCATATCCAGTCGTTAGGCTGTTATTTTTCTGATAAACTTGGAAATGTATCAGTTACAGAATGGCTTAGACACTCCTTCTTTATATGTATTGTTGCCAGATAAGTCCCTAAGCAACAAATTTGGCAGTGAACAAAATTTCTCAAACTCGTGAATTAATAATTTGTTTCTTGATTAGCCAATTACAAATCACCATTGTGGTCAGGTGGACAAGTTTAGAAACCCAATGAAACACCAATTCTCAACATGTAAAATTTTCTTAGTCTGCATGTTCTTCAACAAACAAAGCAATAGCGTCTTGAGGTGAATAATTCTACCACTTGAACAACTTTAGTCAACCAGCAGTTTAGGATTTTGACATTTATTTTGGAATCCATGAACGGAACATTTAATTATGTACTTTGTAAAGACCATAATCTTTGATTAGACCACCTAGGTTTAATGTTGGTACCTTTAACTTATGTGGTCATTTCCATTCCAAAAAAAAGAAGCAGCCAATTTTGTTTTTTTTCAGTGGGTTTGGTACAGCCTTTTCTTTCAAAATATCTTTTTATGTTTGCTGGTCAGAATATGTAAACCCTAAAAGAAGGAAAGCGCTCATTTTAACAGCAAAGCACCAAATGGTGCAATCAAAACTCATTACAATCATATTTGGTAAAAAGTGAGAAAACCTAACAAGTACGTGTCAGATAGCCAGGGGGGCTTTGGCAGTGGCCATCCCTATCCTTTTCACCCCAGACTACTACCCCTGGGGAAAAAAAACACACTGGACCTGATGCTTGTTCCTTTTGCAGTACTGAAATAGCTACTGGTCAGTTGTGCAGCTTTTAATTTTCATTTGAACTTCTCTCCAATGTTCAGTGAGTGAAATAAAAACAAGTATTCCCTGTTACAAAGATTATTCAGTCGATCTAACCAACATTTCCACCCCTTCACAATCCATTATTAAATACAAATGCAGATTGTTGAGAAGATCTTTATTTAATTATTTTATTTTCAAGTTTTTGGGCTTTCAAAAATTTAACAATAAATTTTTTAAGCTGAACACTTTTAGTGCATTTTTTTTACTTTAAACACCAAGTTGGTAATGTACAGTCCTTGCTCCTCAATGGCAAAAATTTAAATGCTTCTTTCTTTCTTCCGATACAAATTTTCATATATGAAAAAATATGGTTTAATATACAATATATTTATACCCTATGGTAAGACATGAAACTGAACTGCTATTAAATTTCTTGATAACTATGAACTGAAAATGGAAGAGTTTCAAACAAAATTTTCTTACAACAAAGAAAAATGGGTAAAATCTTGTAGGTAAAGAGAACTAAAAAAATATGATTAAGGTTCAGTAAAAACGCAAGCCTGAAACCTGGACTTAAACACTGTCACACAAAGGTTCCTGGTTTAAAAATAGTTACAATAACATCTAAGAAAATGCTTGGTTCATAGTTTTAACTTCCATCAATAATAATTAGTCTCCATTCAGCCAAAGGATCTCAAGAGAAACACTGCAACCGTTCTTCCACTGAAAACCATACTGACCAATAAGTGGAATATAGTGACCACCAGTAAAAACTGGTAAAGACTTGTCAAGCCAGAGTATAATGGCTGATGTTCCATCTTGAGTAGGCAACACTCTGATCTTGCGAGCTGGCAGTTGCTATATACCTTACCTTGCATCTGTTAAAACAAGACCAATTAGCAACTTTTAAGTTATCATCACCAGTGACACTTGTTTTCCAATTGTTCACAACGTAAAGCAATGAACTACTAAAATTTTTCAAGAGTGATTTCAAAACAAACACAAACTATTTCATTTGACATGAATAAAAACAAAACAGTCAAAAACTTAACCTGAACACATTCACCCACTGAAGTTTAGTATAACTATTATCATAAAGAAGGTCAAGCATTTCTTGAGCTTTTAGGAAAACATTTCATTTCCCAAGGCCGATTTCTTCCTCCTCTCTCTGCATTTCTTTTTTTCATTACTCTAAGAAAATCCAGGCTAGCACCAAATGTAAAATACATGAGAAACCAGGCATAGATCCAGGAAGTTTGGCTGATAAACCTCAAAGCAAGCCCTCATTCTTTCCAAGATTCAGGGACCAAGGAGCATATAAGCTTGTGCATGACACAACCCAACAAGCGCCAAGCTTTCTAGGAGGGGTCTGGCAGAATGCTCTCCTGGAAAATTTTGAAATTTCGAACTTCACAGGTTGTGGTAATTTCATATGTTTTATCAGTTCAAACAAAATCTTGTTGAATTTTTCATCATCAATTTTTGTCAGTTTTCTTGGGCAAATTTATTGGTGGGACTAAAGTCCACCCAGCTCTAAAGCTTTACAGTCCCTGACACTCAAATGTTTCTCACAAAGCCTGGTTAATTCAAAGGCACACAAAAATAAATAAGAGTAAATCTGAAAGCTTTGCATAAGGTTTAACTTTCATATCAAGAAAAATCTGAATCCACATCAATATTAGGGTTCAACTTTCAAAATATTACAGAAGCGAGCCAAATACTAAGAAATGCTTTTTTTTTGCAGACTCAGCTTCTGATATACGACTGAAAAAACATCATAGTGTTTTCATTTCTTAGATCAATAAGCAGTTAAGTAAGAACCTGGTTACTTCAGTTCATTATCCACTAGTCTTTTTAAGATTATGACTTTAAGACACATGTAGGTACTCTAACTTTTAAAGTCTGTTACCAGAGTGTTTTGTAGTTTTGTCATAAACTGTCAATTTCTTATTCTCTCTTTTCTTTAGACCACTTAAAAATATCCAGGTTTACCATCAAATTCATCCCAAAATATGGCAAGAGAAGGTGTTTTTTTAAATTTGATACTTTTACACGATTTATTTATCATGTAGCTATTCTCTAAAATATTCCAACAACCAAAATTCTATGTTGCTTTGTCACTGACAATACAAAATGGGATACAAAGTGTCAAAGTATGCTGCTTGCAGAACTATTTCTCACTCCGTTGTTTCGCAAAAGGAAAAAAAATTCTCGACTTTTTGTCATGTATTTCCCTTAAAATCTTATTTAAAAAAGACAGTGCACTGGCAAGAATCAAGCGATATGCTGACAATAAACCAGAAAATTTTTTCAAGTGACCTTAACTATACATCTCTTCTGTCTTAGTTTACCTTGTTTTGTCACTAGGTCTGCTATTTTTTCGGTAGAAATAAAAGCATGCTTTATCAGTAAGAATGTTTGAGAGAAAACCATAAGGGATTGTACAAACAACCAAAATTTTAAAAGAAAAGTCTACCTGATTAAAAATCTACAATCTGGAAAACTTTCCAATTACACCAGCAAATTTTTTTAAAATCTTGATTTAACTAAAACCTAGAATGTCCTAGAGTTTTATTATCAGTTTTCAATTCAGTTCCACCAGCCATTGATTTGTTTCTTGCAACTTTATTTTCATCTAAAACACTAAACCTGATGGTAACTAATATTGGGCACTGTTATTATTACTTGCAACGTAATAAAAATCCACCAGTTAAACCTTTTAAGTCTTAATTTTTCAACACACAGTCAATAATTAGAACTAAAACACTTATCCAATAAAACTCAAGTAGCTTTAACCTCAACTTTACCATTTTGGGCACATTAGACACCCTTTTCTGTTTAAGTTATCATTTTATTCTCAAGAGAAGAAATTACTTCTAATTCTCACTGTTTTTTTAAATCAAACATTATTATGTACTTTTGGTTCTGTTGTGAATTTTAAAGGAACGAGAAAGAGCTATTGTGAATTACTGTTCAAATAATATTTATATTAGTAAGAAAGGAGTGAATACTCATAATAACTTTATTAACTTGCAACAAATTCAAAAACGTAAAGCCCAAAAAATAACTCAACTATTAAAACAATAACAGTACACTTTTAGAGAAAAAAAACTGCCAATCAAATTTTATTATCTTACAATGAGGAAAACAAGTACTATTGAATTTTTGTTGTTACATTAACAGGTAAATTAGAACACAACTATGAATCTTCTAACAGGTTTAATCAAAACTAGTTGCTCATAGGGTACTCGCTAGCAACAAAGGCCTATTTAACTTCCTCTTTACAATTTCACTTCATAGTAATTTCTTCAAGTGTGCTCATTGTCCAGTAAGTGGGGTTTTCTGGTTTCAAGTTCTTGTCAATCCCAAGTTTTTGTGTGTGATCCGTCTTGTGCTCACATTCTGTTGTCATATGCCTGATTGTACAGTAATTTGTCTTGGGTGTCTTGTTCAACCTTGTTAGTCTGATAGATAAGTGTTTGAGAATTCTGTAACCTTGTCCAAGCACAGTCAAGTGAAAGGCATCAGTGACATAGATTTTCAGCCATTTAGTTTAAAAATTATGGCTGGGCAGGGGCCGTGTGTTGTTAATGTTGTTAGGTTGTAACATTAAATTTCAAGTTGCGTGAGTTGTGTCTGTGCCATGTCTTTCACAAAAAACATAATCCCACAAATTGCTGTTTACTTTACCTGAACAAACAGGCTCAAGATATTGACAACACTGCTTGATGACGGATGCCTCAATGGAATAAATTAAGTGCGAGGCCTCTTTCTTGAAGCCTCAGACTTAGGAGGATCTGCATGCATGACCTTAAGTCTCATTCCTAGCACTTCGTGACCATGAAGCCCCTCAATTGCACAGTCTGCAGATTCTTTAACAGAAAACTTTGCATAGCCAAAGTTTCTGTCTTTCATAATGTAGACATCAATCAAGTTTCCAAATCTACTGAACACATCTTTAAGGGCAGCATCTGGTGGTGGTGCTGGGTTGCAGACTAAAAACAGACGTGAAGCACACTCGGCATTAGGATCCGACAGTGGTGAAGGTGCTGGGAGTGCAGCAGTTGTGTACACAGCATTACCATCCAACTTGTAAGGTGTATTATTCTGTGGCAACTGGACAGTCCCCGTCCTTGCTTGACTTGGAACACTGTTTCCTGAGTTGGGACGGCTTGGAGGATCTTCGGCATATTTCACAACCAGCTTCATACCAGGGGGATATTCGAAACCATGCAGCTTCTCTTTCGCATAAATCGCTGATCCCACAGAGTTGTAAGTGACATAAGCAAAGCCTTTTGATTCTCCAGTGTTATAATTACGCTTAAGCTCACAATGTTCCATGCCTGGGATAATGTCAAAGAGCCGCCCAAGTTGGTCTTGAGAGACACCTGTTGATACAATTACAAAGAGCCGAGTAGGGGTGTGTGAAGTTGTGATTGATTCCACCACCTGGGCGGTGGGGTTGGGGTTCCCATAATATTCCATTCCTCCCATTCCAGTAGGCATAGATGTAGCTGTCGGCAACTGTGGTGCAGGTAAAGTCGAAGGTTGGGAATGGCTGTTAGGGAAAGTGGCTTGCTCAAGGAATGGATTGTTTGGAACAAAATTTGAATGCATGTGTGCAGCGGCAGCAGCAGCAGCATTTCTTGCAATCTTTGCAGACTTTGGCTCAGCCATGACAGCTTTTAGGGTTTTGTCACAGTTCTCTAAGGCAACTGCTGCAGTGGAGGCCTTGGTAAACTTGACATAACCAAAACCTTTTGGTTCTTTGGTGTTATGATCACGGACAATCTGTACATAATCAATGTCTCCAAATTCCTCAAATTTGAATCGAAGGTCTTCCTCATTGTAAGATTTGGGACATACAACAAACAAACGATTGAGTGCAGTGTCATCACTGAAATCAAGTTTGGATCCTGATGCTTTAGACTGAGCAATCATAACCTACAAGGAAACAAAATATTAACAAAGATATTAAAAAACAATGGGCTTGATATGGTTATAGTATACTAGAGAGAAAAATGTACAGTTTTACTTTAAAATTCTTCACCCTGTTTCAAAAGTTTAAAACACCTTTAAAATTCAGTTTAGTAAAAAGATAGCTACACATGCATGTTCGCTTCAATTTCTTTCAAACATAAGTTGCAAACCATCATTCTACATTGTATATGCTACTCATCTGTCTGATCATTACATTTTGGAACTATACAACAGTGCAGTGACTGCAAGCCATAAAGATAAACTTTACAAGCCTTTACTGTAAAGCCCCAGAAAGTCTTATTTTTAGATTTTCCAGACAAGCTAATTCAGAAATTGTCAAAAGCCAAAGACAGAAACATATCATGAAGTCTGATGACCAAACACATTTGTGCCTCTGTGTTCATTTGGTGTTATAACCAGTAGTAACTTTAAAAAAAAACTTAAACAGATAAAACTGTTGACAAAATGTATTTTTAATATAGGAAACCTCATGTTTTAGCTCCATTATCTTTATGTTGGAGGGGAGAGGAGATTGTTTAAAATTTGAAGCTCTAGATTGAGGGCTTATCAGAGCATGTACAGTTTATACAAATGTTGCAAAATTTCAACTGTACAATGCATCCACCAGGTTTTAATCCTGCAATATCTTTCTTCAAACATTCTTCTCCTTTTTTTTCAACAAACCTCACAAAAATTGAAATAGATAATATCAATTTAAAATGGTAAACAGAACATCCCATCAAGTCACAGCTGTTATCATCAAAAGTCTGTCTGTTTAATCCAAATATGCCGGTCTTAAAATCTTATGTGGATTAAGCCGAATACTGGAGGAAACAATCATAAACTACCAGATAAGTGTGAGATAAATTTTAATAAAAAAGTGTTGATGAAAAGAAGTGATTTCTGAGCAAAGCAAGCAAATGAAGGCATCTTCTGGAACCTCAGCCTGTCAATGTATTAAAAAGGCTTATTCCCACTATGTGTGTTCTCGTAATGAGTGGCAGCAACTCTAACTTTGATTTTCATCATTGGTGAGATATTTCAATATTATGGGAACAATTTCAAAGCAGTTTTAGATGAACATATGGATTATTCATCTCATTTACCATATCAATTTCTAAACTGTCATTTTTGTAAAATGATTTAATGGCAAGTAGAGATATTGAGGTAGAAAATATTGGTTGTAGGCCCGGCAAAATTTGCCTTTCACAAGCTTAAACCTGAAGCACTGAACACAGCCTGCCATTCCACTTACAATTAATCATCTATAGCAACAAAAATCAAAACTTCAACCAATTTGATGCTAATTGTGTTCTTTTGTTTTGATTTAACAACTTCAAATAAAACACCTGTCCAACTGTTTCACGCTTAGTAGCTTTGGCATTTCGATTGATGTTATTCATTACAAGATTTTAGAGTCTCACATATCATTTACATAACTAACAAGAAATACACAACAAAAAACACAGAATGATTAATTAAACTTAAAAACAAAAATGACAACACTAAAACTTTAAATATGTTTATATCAATTATCTGCATAAATCTTAGAGCCACTTCTGGTATCTTTTGTTTTCTTCTCACATAAATTTTTAATCAGGCAAACCAATGAATCTGTCATCAAGTTAAAAGCACCAGTTTTCAACCCTTAAACTTTAAAGAAAAAAGTCATTCTGTCTTTCCCAAACCTTTTGTTACTCATGAAAGCTTTATTGATAAATCCCTTTCTTTAAGAAATTCACTTATGAATTTATATCCAGTTAGCCCCACAACTCTGTGCCTTCAAAGAACACAAAGATATAAAATATTCATTAGTTCATTTAGTTAAATGAGAACTGTTTCCCAAACTACCCTCTTTTAGACTTTGTACTGGCAACCCAAAACAAATACTTCCATTTTCGATGCAAAGTCAAAATCAAAATTCATCCACTCATTATCTTAACTAACACAAAATCTCTGCATAACATTTCCTAATGCTAACAACGGCTTTCGCAAAAATCTTGTTAATAAGTAGTCAACAATCTATTACACATTAATTATTCACACCTTTCAACTTCTGTTGTAACTGCTTTCAAGTATATCTTCCTAATCCTAACCAGCACACTTCTAACATTTTTTTATCGTTCTTTTTAACCAGCACATGTATGGACGAAAAATGTGATATTAATTAGATTCGTGTCAAGTTTACCACGGACATTTGTAAGCACTTCATAATCATTATTCAATCAACAACGACTATTGGAATGACTGGGCAGCGATTTACCGCCGTCCATAAAAGCACATGTACACTAACTTTGAATGTGTGGGCAAACAGTATAAAGATGCGCACACAAGTATAGTATTTTCATACAATCTACACACCTTTAGCGGCTTTGGGTCGTCTCCCACTTGTTTGCCGTCCATACTTTCAACCGCAAGTGCAGCAGCCGAAGCTTTGGAAAATTTGATATAGCACACTCCGCGACTCTCCTTAGAAATTTTGTCTTTCACAATCCACACATCCTCAACTTGTCCAAAACTCTGAAAAGCGTGCCTCATCTCATCTTCTGTGTGCTTTTTACTGCAGACAACAAAGACGCGTGAAAATGGTGGATTATCGACGTCGATACGCCCGGAGTTTGACGATGTATCGGACATCTGCATCGCGCTAGACGCCATCTTGCTTGTTGGAGACGTGTGCTCTGCCTCTGCCAGACAGTCACGAGACCGAAAAGCACGCTGGGTCTCCCGCCAAATTACGTCATCGCCTTGGCCTCGTTTCCAAACAAAATTTGAAACGAAAGCGAGGCAAAGCCGTTCGGTCGGTACGCATGGCAACGTAGTCTTTCTCCAGCTAGCAGAAAAACAAGTCTTTTCGAACTGAGCGAGTTGAAATGGCTTCGATAATTGCGAAGAAAAATCAAGCTAAACTTGCAGAGCAGATTTATAAACAGACACATTGTAAGATGGTTTTTTATTTGAGCCATTTTTATTACTGTTTGGATGAAAGTTAGTATTAACACTTTTTTGTCCAACTCAGTTACACGTCAAGAGGTTGAGAATTTGTTGTCGATCTTCCGAGAGGTGGCATCTGTTAACAAGGAAAAACTGGATAGAACTAAGTTCAGGGATATCCTGCACAACACTTTTCATATGACTGATGACATATTGATGGACAGAGGTAGGGAACACCTACTGATCTCTAAAAAGCTTTCTCTTAGAATGTTCAAAGATTAAAATTGCACACATTTCAGTGTATGCATGTACATGTATTATCGATCATACCTATTGCACACTTCGGCCTTGATGATTTGCAGTTTTCTTGCCACTTTTGTAATTATTTTTAAATTTGAAAGGAAAATAATTTGGACGGAGTATTCAAATGGGTATTTGGTAAAATCAGTTTCCTGATGGCTTTGTCAATAAACTTCACCCCACTGCTACACCTCCGTGAACATATCATTGATTTGTTCTTTATTGCATGAACCTATTTCTTGAGATTAACCATCCAATTAAGTTCTAAGTTTGCACCAATCTGACGACAAGAGGAAAGTTAAAATGACTATGACAGACTGTGATGCTTATAATTTACAAATAATTAAGTTCTGCAATACAAGGGAACTTATATTTAATATCAATCATTATGTAATTTCTGTCTTCCTTCTTGTAGTCAAAAACAAATTAAAATATAAGGTTAGACCTATGTATGCACCTATTTGGTTAATTCAACACAAACTGTAATGCTGAACATGTTATGGTTTACTGTTTAGCTATCTAGAATAAACTTTAACATGTTTTGTGACTTTGTCATTATAGTTTTTAAAGCATTCGACAAAGATAATGACAGTAATGTCAGTATGGAAGAGTGGATCCATGGATTGTCTGTTTTCCTTAGAGGAACCACTGAGGAAAAACTAGACTGTAAGCATAAAATCTCACCTTCATTTCATTTGATAATTTGTAATCCTTTGCCGTATGCTAAGAAGCAGTACAATACAAACATATCGTAAATGCTCTAATATATATAAGCCCCTGGGGGGCTTATTTATTTTTTGACCTTCCAGTGGGAGGCTTAATTATTTTAAAAAGAGGGGGGGGGAATTTAAAAATCGTCAATAGCCAAAGACAGAAACATAACAAAAAGTTCAATTGAAACTTATTCAATTCCATTAAAACATTTTGTTCCCCTGACTTGTTCTTTGAAATTAGTTACCTCATTTTCTCCATTAAAAGAAAAACATTTGTCATTTTGCATAAACTACTACTGCAAGATAACCCAGTATAGTATAGTGTTGGAAACAGATAGGGAAAGTCAGTTACTAATAAAGTCAGTTATATTTTTGTAAACTTCTTTTTCTATAAAACTATTTTGTGAACTCAATAATTCCACTTCACCCTTTGGAAATCCTCATGATACTTACTTCAATGCTTTATTTTGTAAACTGAATAAATTGCATATAACAGTAACAAAATTAAATAAAGATTTGAGAAACTCAGAGCTTTAAGTTGAAATATGCACCAGTTGTCTATATGCATATTTCCTTATATAATATGTTGCTTTTAGTTTGTTTTAGAGTTTACGACCTTAACAGTGACGGTTGGATTTCAAGGGAGGAAATATTTCACATGCTAAAGCCATGTTTGATCAAGGTATACTTGTTTGAATATTCAAGAAAAAAGTTTGCAGATAAGACATTTCAACCCCTAACAAGAAAAATGTTGTGACAGTATTAATTCTTCCAATTTATAAATATCAGATCTAACACCCATTTGTTAGCTTATCCCTGGTACTGACCATAAACTTCCAGTAGTTATTAGTTAATTATCAGTTAGTGTACATTAATTGTTCAGAATTAACTTCAGTTGTTAAAAAAATGCAGCAACACAATTGCAATTTTCTTCAACAATTAACATGATAGCTTCATTTAAAACTAAAAATAAAAGGAAACTAAAGTAAGATAAATTTGTCACCGTACACAAAAAAACATTCTTCCAAGGACCTTTAAAGGCCTGGAAATAGAATTTTTTATTTTCAGGACTTTCCAGTACAAATCCTGAATAGTTAAATTAAAAATCACATCAACAATGATTTTGTTTATTAAAAACCTTTTTATTATTGGTCAATATTGCAAAATTTACATTTTTATTTTATTTTTTTATTTTTTAAACATTTTTATTATCTTTTAGCTAATTTAAAAAGCCTTTTTATGCGGTTGAATATAAACAGTGTCTTTGAATTTTTTAGATATTTTTATTATAAAATTATTAATTACAAGTTCCCAGTATCATGTATATATTATAATCAAGTATTTTTTATCAATGTCCTACTTGAAGCAACCAACTGAAGAGGATCCCGATGAAGGTATCAAGGAGCTTGTTGATATAGCCATTAAACTAATGGTAGGTTTTATTGACAAATGAAAATATCAGTTTTAGCAGTTTAGGAAAAATACCATGGCCCGGCTGTTCGAAGCCTGGATAAGCTATCCACTGGATAAAAGCTAATGCTCTTCTAAGAGTAATATCCAGCCTTAAAGTACACAAAGCCTCTCTAGGACCTCCAATTAAGTGCATAAAATTAGCCAGCTCCAGAATAAGTGGAACTCTTGCTGTAATCTTTAATCAGTCATTTCAACAAGGAATTGTGCCTGACATTCTCAAAGTAGCAAGAGTTACGCTGATTGATAAAGGTGGCATTGTCACTGATCCTTCTAACTATCGCCCTATTTCTGTCCTATCAGCATTCTCTCAAATACTTGAAAAGCTTGTACATTCACAGTTGGTTAGCTATATTAAAAAATATGAAATATTATATCAGTTTCAATATGGCTTCAGAAAAGGTCGATCAACAGAACAAGCAGTTGCAGAGATAACAGAATGTTTAAAAAAGTCTATAGATAGGAACATATATACCTGTGGTGTATTCCTTGACCTCCGCAAAGCTTTTGACACTGTTGATCACGCAATACTCCTCAAAAAACTAGAAAAATATGGGGTTAGAGGTGTTTCCCTCGACTGGTTTACTAGTTATTTAACAAACAGAAAGCAATATGTATCAATGGGGAATACTGAATCCTCAAAACAGCTTGTTAAATGTGGAGTCCCCCAAGGTAGCTCTTTGGGGCCTCTACTCTTCTTAATATATATTAATGACCTTCCTAATTGTTCAAAGTCACTCAAATTCAGGATATTTGCTGATGATACAAATATATTTGCAACATCACACAATATCACCGAATTAGAACAATTAATAAACCAAGAAATGGCAAAGGTCAAAATTTGGTGTGATATAAACAAACTCTCCATAAATTTCAAAAAGACCAACTATATGATTATTAAATCAGCTCAGAAAAAAGCTTCTAATATAAAAATAACTTTAAAAGGCAAAGACAACACTGTCCACACTCTA
>JAOBAT010058721.1:14271-26385 GCA_026413305.1 Hydrozoanthus tunicans | reverse complement strand
TAAGTTCGAAAAGTATAGTAAACAGAAAGAAAATTTCATTTTGATAAATATTAATAAATAAAAGCTAATATATTTAAAAAAAAAAAGATAATGAAAGTAAACTGGTTGATTATTTGGTTCCGTAAGACAAGAAAATTGGAAACTATGTATCAACTTAAAGTCAGTGTACTTTTATGGCAATATCATTTTTGTTAAACTTTTTGCTGTGCTAAACAGTAAGAAACACGGATATATCTACCAAAAGGACGAACAGATGGACCTTTGAGAAGATGATAAAAATTTTACTTTGTATAAAATGACATATGTTTTCTTTGAGGTGCTTGCTGTGTCAACGATATTACCCCGGAATTAATTCCTAATTTTGATCCGTTTTCATCGACGTCAGACACATCTTGATCATACTAGAGTTCAAAAGTTCCCTAGTTTTTTTTTCGAGGTTGTGCACGTAATGTATTTTGATGTTAATAATTTTTGCATTTTAAAGATAAGGTGTTAAAAGCGGCGAAAACACACTATTTTACTTGCAATTTATCTCCAAACTTAGGTCTGCTTCCGTCATGTTTATATTCCTATCCGAGCTTTGTTTTTTCCATTTCGATCAACTGATCAGAATCGTGGTAGCTTTTGACAAAAAATTAAAATAAGTTTTATATTTAGAGTTCTATCGTTTTAATCTAAATCTGTTATGTCGGTCAGTAGGAATAATTAAAAAGTTCTTTTGTCTCTTGTCTTTTTATTTGTTTGAATCGTTGAATCGTTTGTTTTATTTTTAAGAAACATGGACATTAAAATAACAGCTTTTATTTTTCATTGTATATATAAGCACAAGAGCAACTTCGGCTTATTAAAAATAAAAACGAAAAATCTGCAATAAAAGTCTGAAACACAGAAAAAGACTATTTGATAAAACTCTACTCTCTTATCTTTCATTTTTTGTCGTTTTAAGTGCGTGAACATTTATTCCCAGATGCACCTGGGATAAACTATTACATACGCCATATTTGGTTTTCCGGGACATACAGAATTCATTTCTCTCTGTTGTCAGTGCTGGGAAAAAGATCTTTGCTTCTCTTGAAATTATTTCATAAATCAGTTTCACATTTAGTACTATTTATAATTTTAATGTCTTTTACAGGTTGCTGAGGCCTTCGACATGGAGTCCACAATTTCAAACAAAAGAGGACTGTCATTACGAAAATTAGCAACTACCGTCTTCCGTTAATACATTAATTATGTACTGTGGATGCGACGGTAATCAAACTACCTTATAAACGGGGAACATTATTATAATATCAAATCGTTATCTCCTTGCTTTTAAGACTTTTTTTCTAGTCTGTACATCACGACGCGGAATTCATCAAGATATTTATTTTCTGGCGACCCAAATTTGACTGAAGAAGACAATTGGTTACGAGATCTTCACAGCAAGGATGAATTCACTTCTGTAACAAAGTTTCCTGTTTTAAAAAACAGTAGATGTTATTGTTAACTATTGCTGTGAATTTCGTTGTCGACTGAAGTATAATGTGTTTTACAAGTTGAAATAAGAACCAAAAGTTCCCGTTTGAACGTGTTCGAAATTTTCTCTCTTTCTAAGTTTATTATTTTGTTTTTGAGGGATGAGGTATTGAAGGAAAGATGGCTAGTTTGAAAACCAACAGGAAAAGCGGTCGGATTTCCGGAACTGACGCTGTTTTCGTGTTCCAAAATCAATGAACAATGTTCTTTGAGATATATACGTGACTCTGCTTGAAAGTAGATGAACTGTGTGAAATTGTCTTAGAACGCTATAGCAACAGAATCGACTGTAAAAAACTAAAATAGCAATCTCCTCCCACCTTCATTGTCTCTTGAAGCATATGTTTTCGGTTCTCGCGTTTTTTTTTTAGTTCGGGCGATAACGGAGAGATATATCATCAGTTTTCTTAGTTTAAGCAAACACGACACTTAGTTATATTTTGCGACCCCTGGCAGGTGAAGTGACACACTGCTTATTCGATTATATTTTAAAGGAAAAAAGCAGGAATACCCGACACCTTCTGATTTGTTATGTATAGCAGTGTAAAGTGCAAACATATTGCTTAATAGAAAATAACTCGTCCCAATTGCCCGAACTTTGTGGAAGGCGAAGTTTGTGAACGAAAAAACAATCATTAAGGAGTTTCAAAATTTCGCGAAAAAATTTACAAAGGTTGTTTGTGAACCAGGGACACCTGAACCTCTCAAGCGAAACGATCTTTGTTTTAACGAGATCTGTGAGTGGTTTTTTTGATTAAGCATTGTTCTATGAGGCTTTCTGATTGGACGAAATTTAACAATACAACTGTTGTTGAACTTTTCGCCGTTTGATCAAATTTTACAGCAAAGTGCGGTCTTACTTTGGGACGAATCACTATTTAGTTACAAAGGCTTATAAAGCGGTTTACAAGAAGCAAGGTTTCTCATCTTTGAACGAAAATTTTTTAAACTCTTACTGATGAAGCAAGGCTGAACATCACTGTGGACTTGTGTCTGGTAAGTCGATCTGTCGGCGAAAGTTGTCGATTTCGTGGTTGAGGTAAATTACAAAGTTGTCAAGCTGAGTGCTATTCGAATAATTTATCCACAACAAAGTTTCCTTGAGAACCTCGAGGAGTTTCATATTGAAGTTTAACCATAGTCCAGATGAGTTGGAGGTCAAAATGTTTGCTTATGATACTTTGAGATTTTTGCCTTGATGCTAAAGTGAAGGACGAGTCTGTCCTAGGTCGAAGACTTTTGTTTAGGTTTGTGATCTAATGTACACACAGACTGTGGATACTTGAATTAGCATAATACTTCTCAGATTCGTGTATCAGGTACGAGCAAGTGATTTCTTCTTGAATGTGGTGCTCCTCGCGTCTGTGAATTTTTTTTACAGCCTATACAAAATTTATCGGTTCTGTCTAGCAAAAAGTTAGACCGCTTGAAGGATACTTTTAAAATCAGTTAATGTTGAAACCGGCTGAACGAGTCTGAGCTGATTTGAGATGGGAATTCGTAGAGGCGAACAAAATCTAATGATCACGGTATATTATGACTCACTATATTTTTCTTTTGCAACCTGTTGATGTACTTAGAAACGGAGAGTATTGCTGCTCATATAAACATTGCCATTAATTTTCTTCGCCGTCCGAGATTTGTGTTTGTATGATGTTGTTGCATCGCTCGGGCGCACTAGTTCGTTGTTGCTCGGAGTATATATTTAGTGATTGGAATATGTGTTTAAATCGAGAACTTTATAATCTCTTCTCATTGATACTATTTTTTGAACAAAATGCATTAACTCTTTTTCAGCTTAAGGGTTTTTATTTTAAAGTTTGTAATTATGCCTTGTTTTGTTAGGATCGCGGCGTCGATCAACAACATGATTAGGAAGAGAAAAAAGAGCTAGATTCGACGTCGGTTGCCTAGGGCAGAATGCCTGTTGAAGACAAGAGAGAAAAAGGACCAAAACTAGCTAACGACAGGTAAATTCATACAATTTAGTTATCGGTTCGCATTATCGAACATACCCTCTCGTACTCGTAGAGATGATTTGTTTTGTATGTGACACCAGTGCCTTCCATAAATAGGATTCATTTCTTGCTTGTAGGAAACCGCAGTTTATAAAATATATTTAAATTGGACTAACTTAAGATTACATTTATGCTGTATTGTTGTGCTTTTGTGTTAAGTTGATTAGTTTTCGCATGATGCAGACACCAGAGGATATATTTGATATCCATTTAGCGAAAAAAATTTGAGTTCACGAAGCTAACGAATAATTTCATAGTTTAAACAATTCAGAGCCATTAATTTTATACTTGTATAACAGTTCATGCAAATAAGCTTAGTTTAACACTTGCGTTTATGCAGAATTCAAAGTGGATTGCGATAAGAAACCTCGAGGCTCAAAGTTTTTTATATTTAGTACCTCCTTCTGAATTAAACGACAAGCAAGTTGTTGATATAAAAATCTTGCTTGTAATTAGTTCACTGCTTAAAATTAACACCTTTTCGAAAAAGCATCCACAGTGTTGTCTCTTGAAATACTTGATAATTTATTGTGTCTGTGACAAGCTACAGTAATTTCTTGCCGGTGGGTACGTCCCCTTTCATTTGAAATTACTTCTGTCAAACTTGTAAACTTTTATGCCAGCAAATTGTTCTAAATATAATACTAATAGGCAAGCTTGTTTGTTGACGTTCAGACTTCAGTATGCTTCGTCGTTCTCTCTCCTCTAAAAGTAAAATAAGCGACAAACAGGAGGTCAATGGAAAATGATTCAAGCTTTACCTAACATCATATAAATTTATCTAGTTTTTGGGGGAAGGTTAACGTTTCTAAATATATATGTCCTCTAATTCTTTCTCTTAAATTATCCGTATCTAGTAGTTAAGCTACTTTCAAGACATGTTACGGGTGGAAAATGGAAGTGCAATATAATATACACGTCGCTATTGGAGATTTTAAGCGTTACATCACTTCTGAACATGATATTGAATGAGTTTGATATCGTTGTTGCTTTGGAAAGCATCGTATTTACAGTTTGAAAAACTAAAGTACTTCTCCGGCCCCGTTATAATTATTCTTCTATTCATGCATTTGGCGCTACTAAATGGTTCAGGAAACTGGTTTCCGCAACCGTGAATTCTCAGATACTCTTCAGGGCAAAGGGAAAAGGCGATGTAAAGTGTAAATAAACTCCTGTTTAAAATGAAGAGAAACAAAACTTAATGTGACAAC
Source organism: Hydrozoanthus tunicans (assembly GCA_026413305.1). Taxonomy (NCBI): domain Eukaryota; kingdom Metazoa; phylum Cnidaria; class Anthozoa; order Zoantharia; family Hydrozoanthidae; genus Hydrozoanthus; species Hydrozoanthus tunicans. The sequence goes on along the minus strand of JAOBAT010058721.1, from coordinate 21,638 downwards.
AAGTAAAGTTACTCCTCGTGTTATTTCTTAAGAATCGATTGTTATTATTTGTAGAATAGTTTATACAATAAATAACTATGCTAGTTGAGGCTTAGAAACGCTAAAATTTAAAGAATCTTTTGTTCTTTTGTTTCGCTAGTCCTTTGGGGTCAAGAAATTTTAAATAGTTTATGAGTTGTAACTAAAGAATTTTGTCTCACTGGTATGTAAATTAACCATCTTATTACAAAAGTTGTCAGTCTAATATGGAACAAACTAAAGGAAGCAGGAGTTAAATTGTGCCTAGCTATATGTAAGCACTTGATATTAAGGAGAGTAAATGAAAATATTTCAAAACCTTTTAAAATCTGCATGTCATACTGTGTGTATAAATACTACCGAACAATTGAGAATGTGTGATAAACCTGTTCATCACATGACGCCAATGAAATGCAAATATAGCATTCATCTTATAACAAATCTAAACTCAAAAATCACTGAAGTGTGGTTTTTAATTGTTCTTGAATAATACATACAATATGAATGTTTGACACATCTCTGATAAATAAATCCATCACATGATGCCAAACTAAGCGCAAATATAGAAAGTATCAAACAATTATAGTTCACATTATACAAAGTAACTCTTTGAAAGAATTTTGGAATAATTAGATAAGTACTATAAACATGAAAAGGATATCTTTCAAATTCTCTTTTTATCTCTAAGATCACCAGTCTTCCATTTTTTTACTTTGCACAAAGTTTTTATGTCCTTTCCACAGCAATGCCAACATTCGAACTTCAAAATGCCGGAAATTTTTTTTGGGCTATCTAAATTTTGTTGTGTACTGTTTATATTGCCTTGCATCATATCTCCCATGTGGCCTATTTTTATACATGCAACTGTTGGATAATCCTTCTCACCCCATACCACGTATGGATGCCCAATACACGATAGTAAAAATTCAGAACACTGCTTATTTTAGTTTATGTTGCATTGTTATAATTCATGAATCAGGAGCAAACAAACAGTATATTGTTGTTAAAACCTAGGAACATAAGTTCTTTAAAAAAACTATTGAATGTGTCAGCGAGTGGATATAAACTTATAATATTATGTGATAAATAAATTATCATCACTGTGCTCAGATGAAGGGCTAACGCTCAAACGTCAGCTTTTCCTAATTTACTTATCACATAATTCTACAAGTATATTTTTGCTATTGTTGTTTTTTTTTAATCTAAATTTTTTTGAAAATATGGGAGATTTCTAAAAAAATGCAGGAGATCTAGTGAAAATGCAGGAGAGTTGGCATTTCTGTTTCCAGATAACAGGCTATAAGCTTCACATTCATTCTTGCCATCAAAGGTGGAATGTGTTTGACTAATAATTATTACTGTTACTGTCTCAGCAAAGAGTCTAAAGACCTTGCAAGGCTCCTTGAGTTGATCAACACACCAGCTAGCAAGCAACAGGTGGGTAATGTTAACCCTTTGATACAAACAGGATAAGAGATTCATAATATATAGAAACTGACCAGATTGTTTCGTATGTCATAACATGAGCCACTCAGGCCTGTAGCCAGGGTTTTTTGAAGTCCAGGGTGCATGGCTGAACGAGGAGATGGACCAAATGAGTGCTGAAGGCGCAAGAGTCTCTAGAAGGGTGCTGGGGCATGTTCCCCTGGGAAATTTTGAGTTTTAGGTTGTTTGAGATTAAAACGAAGGCAGCTGAAACCAACTCAAAAACATTGATAATAATCAATCTTTTGAATTTCAAAATTTATTTTTTTGGCTGAGTTACTATTTTACAGTTTTTCTTTGAACCAAAACAAAATTCTGTTTTACATGTTTTTGACTTTTTTTTAAAATCACTAGATAGTGTCTTCAGTTAGTAGAACACAGAGGATGTTGCTTTTTTGAAAAGGAGTTTATAAAAAAGCGGATCCTTGGAGCTTGTGGGGGAATGGGGGCACACACGTGCATCACACCCTTCCCTATAGGCCAGCCGCTCATGTATAATTATTTTTTGTTAACAGATACAAAACAAAGATTCCTCTAATGTAAAGCATCCAATGAGCTATGAACTTTATTTGAAATGAATTCTTGACATTTTGTTTCAGTTTGATTTGTTTCACTTTGTTTTGCATGTTCTTTTTATTTTCTTTACCTTATCTTTGTTTATCTTTTGTTCTATTTGCCCTTTCTTTATTCTTTCCAAGCTGTTGCTAGAAACTAATTATTGGAAGTGAAAAATTATTTTTCTCAAAAACAGTTACCATCAATAAAATGGGCACCGGATGAGAATCAAAACCAGAGTGTCACCCCTTGGGTCGGCTCAGCTACCAGCCCAGCTCACCATCACCAATCAACTGAAGCTGTAACTCTTGAGCAGTTCAGGTAACCTAGAATCTATTTTTACTTAAAAATAGGTCAAGTAATTTGGAAGTTTGAAATTATTCATAGTTGCCAATTTTTTTTTAAAAAAAAATTAGGTGTGGGATTTTCTTTAAATTCCAAATTTCAATGTAGTTAGGCATATATATACAGTTTGTATAACAAAAATTTGGTCCTCTGCCAAATAATAGTCACAGCCATTTGAAGTAAACTTGTTAAAATATGAAGGAATACTCTAAAAGTCACACATATTTTGACATACTTAACACTATATATAATATATATTAATGTTATGAATTCTGTGGCATTTAGCATGTCTGCTAGAGTTTTCCTGTTATAATTTTGAAATGATCATGATTTTAAAGGTGTTTTTGAAAATGTGTGAGAAAAAAAAAAGATCACAAAGTGTTTGGGATTTTCCTATGTTTGGGACAGGCATGACGTGCGTTCAAATGCATGGGTTCCATGCACAGCACCTGAGACTCAGCAACTATGTTTGTTACTTGTATCTCAACCTCGTTAATGATTGAAAATTATTGCACTTTTTAAGCAAGTTTGATAATGTAAAAATTTTTTGTTTATTTCTATTATTTTTTTCCACAAGCCTAACAAATAATTAATTAATAAAGTTGATTTTACTATTAAATAGAAAAGTAGTTGTTTTTCTATCAAGAGAAATCAAAATACCTTGTTGTTGCCAGTGAATTAGCTGTCAGTAAATAAACGTGTTTTCAATTCATGTGTTTTTTAGTTATAATAATAATAATAATAATGATGATAATAATAATAATAATAATAATAACAATTATAATAACAATTAATAATATCTAGTAAGCTAATCACCCTTACTTGCAGTCATGGACTGAATTGCGAAGGACACAGCTCAACAAGGTCGGACCAAAACATGTTAAGGCACATATTGCTGCCGCTATACGGCCCATGCATGACCTCGGAGCACAGCTCCACGGCCAGATAGAATTAGCTGGGTGTCGATTTTGTTAAGGGAGGAAAACCAGAGAGCCTAGAGAAAAACCCTTGGAGTCAGATTGAGATCGACAAATCTCAGCCCACATGCGGAACCTAGGACTCAATCCCGGGTCCACAGTGGTGGGAGGCACGAGTGCTAACCGTTCGGCCATCCTGACTCCCCTAGTTGAATATTCTTAGCACAGTCTGTTAACTTGTTTTTGCAATTTATATTTTTAAAGCTAAATCTTAAAGCTTGTCTATGAAATTAACTAATACATTTCAAAAATTTAATTTCATCAGCTCAAGATATTATGGTGTAAGAATCTTTAGCTCCCATTCTCAACAAGCATACTTTAGCCAGGTAAGAAAATATTTTTTATGGCTCTAGTTACATTAATGTTTAATCATATAATATGTAAACATTAAGAGACAGAAATATGTGAACTTGTTGGGCTGTTCATCCTGAACTCCCTTCAAACTGTTTTTGGCAAAACTAGTGTCGGTTTATATCGTGATGACGGCTTAGCTATCATCAATTCAAAATCTGGCAGGCTATGCGACAAAGCACGAAAAGACCTAATACGTATATTTGGCGGATTTGGACTAAAAATCATGACACAGACCAACCAACAACGAACTGATTTCCTTGACTTAACTTTTGACCTCTCTAACAACACATACAAACCCTACAGGAAACCGTGCAAACTATGCCTGGAAGAAAAACTCCTACTTTTAAAAGGGCGCTCATCAAATTCTCTTAACAAACGGTCTGATCTTTTCAACAAATGCCGCCATGTAACTTGATACTGTCTTGTAAAAACCGTCCGTTAAAATTTGAATAATGAGTTGCCTGATGATTGCGAAAGCGTGAAACTTAGAGTAGCGACAGCTATACTTTTGTCTCTTTTTGTTTATTATATGCTCTACTATTTAAAGTATTGAGCGCTCTTATTCTTCAAGCCACCTTTGCATCAGTTTTTGATCATTTTTACATTATATATATATATATTGTATATATATATGTGCTCAATTTTGTAGATCAGTTTACCAGTCAATCAAATTGATCTATTGTGCATGAATTATTAACTGTTTCTACAAATATGAAAAAGAAAGTGATCTGTTGATACTTAATGAACTCTAGCTTATACATAAAGATTAAACTAGACAATAGTAACTGACTAAAATTTGTGTTATATAGGAAAAAGAGAAAAGAAAACCAAAAACAGAGAAAAATACATTGCATGCTTATTAAGAGGGCTAAGGTTATTAATTGTTAATCCTTAAGAACAATTTTTCAGCTGAGGGCCAGTACATGAAATACTGAAAACATTGTAAAACTAGCTAGTACAAACATATTAGCACCAAATTGATTTGGTGAGATATAAAAGAAAAATTAAAGTTTTTCAATTTCTTTAAAAAACCCTAACACTTATGACAGGCACGTTTTATTGATTCTCTGAAATATTAATACACAAAACCAGCACTAAGCAAACAGAACTTGGCATACCTGTACATGGTTTTCATTTTCCTGTGGGAATATTACCTAGTTCTTACATTCCAAACATTTTACAGTGGCTTTTATCCCTATAAAGAATACTTTAATTTGTATTTCAAATTAAAAGAACCAACTTTATTATTGGATTCAAGCCTTTTTCACGTTCTTACAAAGTTGCTTTTAAAACAAATTCTGGGCTTGGAGTTTAGCCTAAACAAAGTTAGTTGCGTATTTCACTTCTGGGTTTGGAATAATTTACAGAAAAACATTCGAAGAAGATAACAAATGAGCAACTCCAGTCCTTTGTTGGCACAATGAATTATACTGCAGGATAGTATCTTTTGATATCTAGAGGCCCACTGGAAATAAGGTGCATCATACTAGTCATTTTGACAATAGTGTAAAAATGTTCAGCTTAATAAGCATGTAAAATAAAATGTTACCTTTGCAATAATTATTATTATTAGTTTTTGGTTTATTTGTTTACAAAAATTATAAATTAATAAATAAATTAACACTACTTAAGAGATGTAGAGTCTGAAACATGACAATTTTCTTTTTCAGATCTTCACTGCTCTTGTGAAGCATCGTGTTTGCTCTCAGTAAGTCTTTTAACATTTTGTTGATATATGCAATCTCAGATTTCTAAAGAGCATTGATTTCATTAATGATCATGGTGTTAATGTATGTTGCTAAGTAGCTTAATAAACAGTTCTCTAACAACTTACATTTTTAGTCTATAAAATGTAATAAAATACAATTTTTTTGAAATATTTGTATTTATATTTTATTCTTTTAGTTTTTATTTCATGAAATGCAATTTCAAAGATGGTTTGTACTCACATTAAAAATAGCCCAATGAGGAATTATCTGGTCACTGGCTTGTCTTGCCAGTCAAATTAAAACTTTACGGCTGAGCATGTAAAAGCATGACAAGTAAAAATTTGCTATTGGTTTTTGAGAACTATCTTACTGTAGTCTTCTTTTCTAAATTTCATCTGTGTTACTGTCCCTGTGAGGTCACCACTTTTTGTAAGTTATTAGTTTGTATCAGCCTGGAAGGTTTACTGTTTGACCAATGGTTAATGTCATTGAAGCATTACTGTCTGATACTACTTTTGTGAAGTCCAAAATTTAAAACCTTTAGCAAGTCAGGTTAGGTAGGCTTTTTCAATGTTGGTGATATCTTTCTCCTCTTTTTCACTGAAATTGTCCTAAAATTGTAAATTTATTTTTTACCAGGGAATGGATTCAAAGAGCCCCACCAGAGAACATTCTTCGTGCTCTTATCTGTCTCAGGATGCTTATGAGAGATCCAACATATCAGGTTACTAATAACTTAATAAAATGATGATAAAATAAATAGTGTTTGTATTTGCAAACTAAACAAAATTTGTTACTTGTACCTTACTAACTTATACTATATTATAATGCCTGTGATTCAAGTTGGGTCGGTCCTTTTTTCAGTTTAATTCTAAAGATAAATAACAAGAACATGCTTTAGTGGAAACAGTTACAATAAATTTGGTTCTTTATACTTTCTCAATTAGCTCAGAATTTTGGTCATTTTCATTATAGCTAAACTTCCTTAAAAGTAAGGCTGGTGTGGGAGGATTGCTCACTATACATTTATACATGTGTGTAATGAAGCTCTTATGGGTAACTGTTATTGTTTTCTGTTCAAAAGTATAATTATTAACCAGCTAAAATTTCCAAATTTAGATATTTTTCAGGAAGATTTTTTATTCATTTAGCAGTTAACATTTATGTTTTGTTTTTTAAAATTTATAGACTGAGTTTTTTAGTCTTGGAGGAGTAAAAGTATTGTCTGAGGTAAGTTGCCAAGAAACAAGTATTATTTAGATTTTTCTCATGTGTGTGCTTAGTAGACTTTTATCTCCTGATAAGTTGTCACAGATATTTGGGAACAAAGGGGGTAGGGGGGAATTGGCATGGCAGATGATGATGGGGGGAGTGGGAATGAGGGAGGAAGAGGGGTCTGAGGAGTGGGAATGAGGGAGGAAAAGGGGTGACAAAAGCAAAGGGAGGAAGAGACAGGGAGCAGTGGGCTTGAGGGAGGAAGAGAGGGAGTGGGAACAAAGAAGGGTGAAGGGGGAGGAGTAGGAATGAGTGAGGGAGGGGAATGGCAACAAGGAAAGATTAGGGGGAATGGGAATGAGTAAGTAAGGGGGGAGTAGGAATGATGAGGGGGGAGGAGTGAGAGTGAGAGAGGAGGAGGAGTGGGAATGAGTGAGGAATGGGGGAGTGGGAATGAGAAAGGTTGAGAGAGAGGAGTGGGAATGAGAGAGGATGAGAGAAAGGAAGAGTGGGAGTGAGAAAGGATGAGAGAGAGGAGTGGGAATGAGAGAGGATGAGAGAAAGGATGAGTGGGAATGAGTGTGGAAGAGGGAGTGGGAATGAGGAAGGATGAGAGAAAGGAAGAGTGGGAATGAGAAAGGATGAGAGAGAGGAGTGGGAATGAGAGAGGATGAGAGAAAGGATGAGTGGGAATGAGTGTGGAAGAGGG
>JAOBAT010058721.1:0-14171 GCA_026413305.1 Hydrozoanthus tunicans | reverse complement strand
AGTGGGAATGAGGAAGGATGAGAGAAAGGAAGAGTGGGAATGAGAAAGGATGAGAGAGAGGAGTTGAATGTGGAAGGGTGGGAGAGAGGAGTGGGAATGAAGAAGGATAAGAGGGCAGTGGGAATGAGAAAGGATGAGAGAGAGAGGAGTGGGAATGAGAAAGGATGAGAGAGAGAGAAGTGGGAATGTGGAAGGATGAGGAGATAGTGGGGGAGGAGTGCAAAGGAAGGAGCAGTGGCTTTGTGGGAAGAAGAGGGAAAGGAGTTTGAATGAGGGAGGAAAAGGGGGAGGGGAGCAGGAAAGGGGGGGGGGGAGCAGGAATGAGGGAGGATGTTGTGGTAGTGGGAATGAAGAGGAACAGTGGGTAAATGGAATTGAAGGGATATTTGATAGAGATGATTGCTGTCAAACTCTTCAAAAATCTGTCCCAGAGTTTTTAGAAAAAGGGAGCTATTAATGGTTAAAAAACTCTAATAGTTTTTGTTTTCTTGTGACAAAATTGAACATCTTAAATTGGGCTAGTCGGTTCCCATTATAAGTATTGTGTAAGTGAAACAATGTAAAGAATTCTGATTGAGATTAATTCAGAATAGGTGACTTGAAATTTCCATAATTTCCTGCACATAACTTGAAAAGAGAGATGAATGAGGACAGGGCCTCCTATTATCTCGTTTTGAAACTTAAAACAGCTCTCTGGTAATTTTTTCACTGTGATAAATGTGTACATTGTGTAAATTTGTATATCTGATTTGTTTTTCAGAGACTACAACTTTTGACAGAAAATTATCTGGAAAGTGGAGAAGAGCAGTTTACTGTGGACATACTCAAGGAAATGACAAGTAAGTGAAGGGGACTCAGTGTAGCCCTGGCCAAGAGTTTGTCACTTTTCATGGTGTGTCTAGCTATCTGTGCTTAGAAAGTAGTTTTTTTAAATTATAACTTTTTGTTTACTTGATGTATTTAATAGTTGACTGAAGTTCTTGAAGAAGCTTCATAGAAATATTTTTTTCTTTTAAATGCTTTAAAAACATTCAACACTAGTGAGCTCTGCCTACAGATATCAAAATATACAGTATGTCAAGGCATATACATGTGAAAAGTTAATAGAAATTATTTAGACAATATATTTCTTTAAATTTTTAGTTATGTTTTTAAGTCATAAATGAACAAATAAAGTTTACTGAAACAGCAAGGCTTTCTTTTCATCAGTTGATTCCATTTGTTAATCTGCAGATATTTGCCAAAAGCTTTCTGCAGATGTTAAACAAAGAGAATGGCTTGTTGCATGTGGGACTCACAAGGTAAATAGTACATTTGAATTTCATGTTTATTTCAGGCATATAAAGCAGGGTTAGGGGTTGGGGGCATGAGGGGCAGGTTCCCTAGTATCTACCCTCAATATTTATTGCAAATTAATTCATAATGTATATTTAAATCAAACGTTTTTGAAATGCATATATTAGAGTTATTTTTTCACAATTTTGGCAAAATCAGATGAGACTTGCTGTTACGTAGCATATTTAGTTTTAAATGTTTTCATTCATTTATTGAACTGGTGGTACAAATTCTAAGTAAAAAAGGCAAAATAAATAGCGAAGGTCATATTCCTATACCCTTTAGTATAATTGCATGTTCCCCAATCCCTCCCTTCCCCTACAAATGTGTTATGAGTGTTAATAAGGTAGGAACTTTAACTTTCTTATTTGAGTGTACCTGATGATACGCAAAAATTAAAATCAGGATAAGAATAATCGTCTTCAGAGCCACAAAAATTTGGAATTAACTATCTACGGAATTGAAGTTTTTTTGGTCCATTTAAAAAATCTCATCTAATATTGTACAATCTACAATAAAAAGTACAATTGAACTACAATATACCGAACTCCGTTTGAAGAAAACAAAACTCCCATCACCTGCCACTTGACATTCCGTTGTATTTTAACGTAGAACTAGGTCAAAGACATATATGTACAGAGACTTATTTAAAGCCTGTTGGGGAAATTTCCATTATCTATTTGTACCTGTAATGAAGCCTTGCATCAAAAGTTTTCAACAAACCTTATCTAATCTTACCTACATGCACGTTTTTCTGAGTTTCTTGTCCTTTCGTATCAGGCCTTGGTCTTGTTGCTGTCAGCAAATGATGTTATCATTCTGCACTGCTCGCTGTATGCTCTGATAAGTCTGGCTCAAAGGTGAGAGAAATGAATATTTTAGTAAGCAATAGCTTGAAATAACTCTAGGGCATTGTCCGGTCAAACATGATTTTGCTCGGACTTACGTGTTTTTGGCTGGACAAATTTAATCCATCTCAACTAGTTGCAATAGAGACTACATTTTGTAAGTTATTTGATCTGTACAGCAACTCAAAGCAAGTCGTGCTTGCAATAAAAAAGGAGAAAACTGCATCAGACAACTGGAAAATTTTGCAACTGTAACTAATTTCTCAATCAAAAGTCTGTCTACTTTAAAATCATTTTCTTTTTGGGAAACATGATAAGATTGAATAATTTCCATCATGGTTGTCGATGTGTTAAAATTGAATTTTCTTTTAAAGCGCAAATGACCGGACAACATGATTTGTTCGGACAATGCTCGATTCTGACTGGACTTGTCTGTTCACCGGACGGAGGCCTCTTTTCAAGTGCATAGACAATTACTTACAAACCTGTTCAGAAAAAAAAAATGCCATGCAAAAAAAAGTTAAGTGATTTTCCGTGCAGTTCGCACACGGTTTTTTGGCCGGGGGTGGGGGGAATGGGTACCCGTCGTATTTTTAGGGGTTAAAATTGTCAGTTCGATTTTTTAGGGGTTGTTAAAACAAATCCTGTGTTAAACCAAGAGCCTGGTTTTTTTAGGGTTGAAAAACGCGAAGTTATTGGACTGCTTACATTCGCGTGTTTTAGCAAACGCCGCGTACTCAACAAGAAGTTAAGACAAAAGTCCTTTTGCGAACGTTTATTACGCGTGCGCCTATATTTACTGCATACCACGTTCAGCGTAACACGGGGGACTTGGCGTCAGCTTTCATTTGGTATTCTTTTGGGTAATTCTAAAACCGAGAGGTATTTTTAGGGTGTAAGGGATCTATCGTTTTGTATTTTTTAATTTGTTAATTTTGGGACTTTCCCGACGATCATCCCTACCGTTTTAACACTTGAGTACCCACTCCCCCCCTCCCCGGGTTTTCTAGCTTTATAAACAGATTTCGGAACACACCCTTCTTTTTCTAGTGTAAGCTTTTTAATTTGTCTCGCAATTTGATAAAAAAACATCTAAAGCTCAAGTTTTATTTCTTTGAACTACTGAAATTAAAACGGAACGAGCAAATTGTCAGTCATTTTGGAGAAAGGTGCATGCAAATGAAAACTTCGCACTTTCTAATATTCTTAAACCTACTGACAGTGAGCGCCCACGAGGTTTGATTGGCGAGTTAAACTGTATTGAGACACTGCTGAGGATATTGCAAGAATACGACGTACTTTCCAAAACGTAAGTCATTTCGTTTGCGATTTTTTTAAAGATTAAACAAAGTTACAATCGTTTAAGGATTCGTACGTTATATACGGGGAAAAATTTGCCCGAGACTTTTCACTGTACGGACCAAGCGTAGCGAATCTGTGCGAAAAACTTGGACAAGTTTTTTCCCTGAGTTGAGATCAGTATTTACTTCACGGCTAGATCGGTAAAAGAAAACAAAAAATAACTGGAACTTAGTTCCGTAGGTGCTGTATGGGAAGTTGTTGGACCGATTTTTGGCCAATCAAGTTGCAGGATTTTGGTTATAGAAATACAAGCTGCTATGCAATAGTTTCTATTTAGATACTATTAACTTTTGGTAACTGTCACGTACCAGAGCTGTCCTATAGAATTTCTGGTAACGGGGAAAACGTGGGTTTTAGTTGTGAGAATTTGGAACACGCAATTTGGCGTATTTGGGGCTGGAAGGATGAAAGAGCGAAACATTACCCAAGCCACTCCCCACTCGCCAATTAGCGCATTTAGCTTAGGATAGTTTTTTTAGATCTACTATTAGCTTCTATGGACCAGTTCAAGCTTTAAGAATAATATTAATAATAGGTCAGTTTTGCTGACGGGTTTCTCGTAACATTTTCAGTCTGGCGGCAAGCTTGCTACGAACTCTGTGCGCAGACGGTGCCATGAGGGAACAGGTGAAGGTGTTTGATGGAATTCCTATTTGTCTCAGGTAAAGTTGTCTTTATAATCCGTGTGATAACTTTGCAAGGTTCCCGCAAGACATGCAGACTCGGGAAAGACCTTGAAAATGCGTTGGTTTTGAAGTATACTGAAACGCAGGATCCCTGGATAAAGAAAATACTTTTAATTCAACAATATTTAAAATGTTACCGTTTGTTTTAAACGATACTTGATAACAATACGTATGTGCTGTACTTTAAGATAAATCGTTTGTGTTAACCCTCTCCATCCCAATCAAATCAGTTGTAAACATCAAAGTCTCTTTGCACAATACATACAAAATCAAGACGTTTGGTAACGCAAAATCAAGCAAAGCAAACTTCGGAAGATAAAAAGTAAAATTCACCCAAACTTGTTTAGTGAATGATATGGGCTCGAGTTAGGAGAATTTACGAATAATTGGGACTGAAATTGTTAAAAAGCATAATAAAGCACAACAGTTCACACCAACTGCAAGTAAACGAGAAGCCGGTCAATTGATGCACCCCAACTTTCGGTGTTTCATTAAAATTTGTAGAGAGAGACAGCTAACCTTGGTACGAAATCTACCTTGTGGGCATGTTGCGATAAGGAAAACCTAACAAATTATCATTTGAGGAGCTGTATCATAATTATTTTCCGGCTGGAATTTAGTCAGAGTTAAACTTCTATCGTGAAAGAAACGAAGTTTCGGCCAATAGACCGGATTGAACCCGCTAAAGTGAGTCAAAACAAGTCGCACAGTTGTCCTTTTATACTAAAGCTCACAATGTATCTACTCCAAGATGCTTCGATACAGTAACTAAGTCTAAGGTGTTCTAAAGACCGCACACTACAAACGCTTTTTCACTGTAAGCAAGGGTTGATGCTCGACAAGAATAATTTATTACCATTTAAGTATTATACTGTTCTACCTGTGCGTTATTTGGACTCCTTTTTCCAGAGTGGTTGCGATCTACTTCGGTACACTGTTTGTATGACTAGCCAAGTTAAGTCGTTCTGCAGCCAAATAATCAAATGACCCAAGGATATATACCAAAAAAACGTTATGCCTGAGTTGCTGTTGCTTGACAACCAAGGAAAAACAAAAGCTATGAACTGTTGTTATTGCCCCAAATGAATTTCTCAAATTCCATATTCAGATATTTGCAGCGAAGTAAGTTTTTGATATAGTGAAGACGTACAATGATAGTTCACTGATGTATGCGAGCTCGTGAGTTGTCTGGTCGAGAAAGGTAAAATGCTTCGTATTCTTAAACGTAATTGAGATAATTCATTTTCCTCTTTAAACTTTTCACACTTTTTATACTTTCAAAGCTGATTGCACTGTTCTTATTTCGATTCTAAGACATACAGACCCTATCACAGTCTCTTCAAATGAATCCATTTTACCAAATTCTTTCGGCAAAACATTCTTAAAATTGTGTAAGCCCGAAATTTTCAATTTTTGTTATTTCGTGCCTGGGTCTTTCTTTTGTTGCGACGAAAAAGCCAAAAATGTTCCTGTTACCTATAAATTTGTTGAATTTTTAAAAACAAATAGAAAAGGAGGGCACAGAAAAATGAGCGAGTCATTGTAGGTAAATGAAAACACAAGAACATGTTACGGTGTGTTGAAACAGTAACGAAAACAAACAAACCAGTTTCTGACAGAATGATTATTTAAATAGTGCTCATTTTCTTTGGCAAAACACCTTCAGTTGTCCTTGTAACCGTCTCAAACGTGAATAGAATTCTCATATTTGAAAACGATATCTGTGGAGTTCGAATTTCAGAACAATTTTGGAAAATAATTTTTACGGCGGCATGCAACCCCACTATATTTCCGTTTTCTTTCCAGATTAATTCTCTATATTTCGTCATTCTGTTCAGTTAATGAGTTATAACATCACTGAGGTTTTTTTACATTATATCTTTCGATTTCCTGCTTAAAACTTCCTCCGGATTCAATACTCAAGCTGAAGAATAGTTTATTATTCAGATCTTTTGTATTGACAGACACTTTTACCTTCGTATATTTTGTTGCTGCGGGGCGAGCAACAACAATTCATTGTCAAGTTCGCCGTCCGTCTTTTAACCAGAGTTCATTGCATTGCAACCAGAGTGCACTGCGCTCCCTGACGGAGCCTCGTTTTGATTATAAGACGACAAACAGACGTTTTGCACTTCGTTATATTTCAATGCAATTTAAACAATGCAAAATAGACCTTTTTCAACATTGGCGGCGATTTTAATATTTTTTTTGTGTGCGTTGAAATTAGCCATACTAGTTTCGTTTTAGGTAACAGTTCTTGTGAAAGTTTGGCTCAAGGAGGAGGCTAGCGAGGTCATTTTGAATGCACACAAAAAAAATTTTAAAATCTCCGCCATTTTTGAAAAAAAGTCTATACTGTCAGCATTATTTAATTAGCCTTTGGATATACTAGTTTAGTTTGTTTTTTAGAATAACTGTAATTTCATAGCATCCGTTTATGGTAAATGTAAAGATAATGAGAATTAGTAAAATCATGCTAGTGGTCTATTATGAATTCTGCATTCTGATTGGCTACGCTACTCATAGGCTTTTAGTGATAGCCTATGAGTAGCGATGGCGCGTGATCATATTTGTCGTAAACATTAAAAAATTAATTTTAGAGCTTTAAAAAATGATTTTTACTTCTGATTTTTGATCAACCATTATGATTTTACTAAAACAATTATCCCTCTCGCCCTCATGGGCTAGTAGCCAAATAGCCCATTCGGGCTCGTGGGATAATTGTTAGTTATAATGGTTATGTTTTGTATTGCTATGATAAAAAATGGTTTTCTATTATTTTAACTTTTAGAACTACCAAATTTAGGTATAGATAAAATTAAGTTCTAGTGGGTTTTACACATTTATTCCTTATCACCTCGATTTTTTGTTTTGCGCTCATAGAAACTAGCTAACTAAAATTAAGCCACAATTGACTTCCTAACTAAATTAACCACAAGTTTGTTGAGCTAATATATACAAGTATTGGTTAATTTTAGCGAATCTACTGAAGAAAAAGATTAACCTTTGAAGTAAACCATACAACGTGAAAGACGTAGAAGCTCTTACGTTTTTTGCTTAGTTTCTGTTTTTTAAACTAGGATAACTTTCGAAAAATAAATCATTAATTAATCTTATATCTAAATTTATGTTTTTTTGTTTTTCTTGCTCCCATTAGTCTTTTACACTGTGAAAACTTGAAACTGTTATGGAATGTGGTAAGTATCTCTAATTAATTTGATCTTTTAAACGCCAGCTAAAAGCCAACTTTTTTTAAACCAAACTACACAAATTGCAACTCCAGATTCTATTTTTCTGGGCGACCTGCCGTCGGTGTAAGGAATAAGTTACAGAAAGAACCAATCGGTGGTTGAGAGATATGTCATATCAGCGAACGACCTAAGACCACTTTAAGTTCATGTCATCACAACGTCAAAGAAATATACACGTTTTGTTTAGTTAAAAGATATTTTGAAAATGATGTACATGTACTGCTGTGGACCTCACGGTACACCCACATGTGAACGACGTTGTGACGTCACACGAGCCCGTTATTAGAATGGAATATGCCGTTTTCTCTTAGTAATTGTTTAGCTCTTAAAAAATTGCTTAGACGAACATGGCTGGACGAATGGCTACTGAAATACATTTTCGCAGTTCTACAAAGATGAAGATTTGACATAAAAAACACATCGGGGCATTCCGCTTCCCTTAAATATTTAAGTTGTAGCGCTTATCCAAGTTATCGTAAAGTGATTAGGGAAGAAATATTTTACAAGATGTCGCTGCCATGACAAAGATTTTCAAACAATCTGAACTGGTTTGTGTTTAATGGAAATCTGTTTTTCTGTTTGTATAAAAAAGGATATTGGGCATTTGAAGACACCGCAAGTTACTACTCGTAAATCCTTGCGTGTCCAAGAAAACTGATTTCTTTGTAAAAACGTAATTTGTAAATAGAGACTATGGAACATGCTTTTATAGATTTACTTCGATATTTCGGCTTTTCTGGTGGGTGACATTCTGAACTCCAACTAAGTTATCGTTTTTAGGTGTGGATAATCGTTCAGATGGCTGAAGATTCTGATTCCAGCAATGACATTCGCCTGCTCGGAGGGATTCCTCTCTTGCTTGCACTTTTGCAGTAAGTCTTCAAGTTTCGTGTACTTTTATCGTGCTGAAAACGGTTTCGGCGAAATTTGAAAATGTTATAACTTTAAAACCTTTGCTTGGAAACTTACAAAATGACCATTCATTTTCTTTGTCATTTCAAGTAAAGGTTCTGAAAATGCCAATTACTTCAACTAATTCTAAAGTTTGCAATTTTATCGAGGTTTCATAACCTTGAATTTTAAAAACTTAATAAGAGTTACACGTTTCCCGAATATGAAACTGAATTCTCAGTACTAATCCATCAGTTTTCTGCCGACCTTGCGCATCCGTTACGCGGTCAGTTAACTGTATGGTTTATGTGCAGGGACCGCAAGTTGTGGAACTCCGAGAATGGTCAAGAGTTGAACAACGGAGACCAAGCTCGCGCCTCGACAGGACAAGAGGTTTGTATCTAAAATCGAGCTTCCCATCTCTTGTATTGGTGATGTTATTTGCTTGAATTTGAGCGAATGAGTCCCCCGCAAAGGAGCTGGTCTAAAGCTCAACCCAGATGGCAACGCTTGCTGCCATTCCATCGTTCTTCGCAAAATGCATTTGTTCCAAAACGTTCGCGTGGAAAAGTTGCTTTATAAGAATAGAAAGTATTGGAAATCTTCCGGATTCTTTAGCTATTTCTGTTGACTTTTCCCTTTTCCCTTTTGACCTACGTAATGAATGAAAAATTTTCGCAGTATTCACTGAAACAAAAGGTTACCCTTTATATTTAGGTTTTGTTTTAGTTTGCTTTTATTATGGCCCCGATGAAAAGAATAACAATACTTTTGTGTTTCTAGCCCGACACTGAGCCCACGGAAGAAGTTCTCTCACTGAAAGCTGGTAGGTAGATGTAAGAAATCGGATCTTCATTGAAAGCATTTGTAGGAATTGTAGTTTACAAACCGAAATATTTGCGGTCTTCTTGCTTCTTATCTCGTCTCGCTTTGACAAGTTATTTTTGGCCAATAATTATACATGTAGTACTACAATCTTAATTTTTTTGACCTGGACTTCCACGTGTGTTAGGTTTTGGTAACAACATTTCTTACTTTTGTTTTCATCAGTTAGATTAGCAGTATCAGTACTAAGAATGGATATCGTGTATTTTTTCACTCGTATAGCTATTGTTATTGATGATGTTGTGGTGGTTTTGTTAGTGCTGGCTTTTTATATCAATTTGATTAATCCACAATTCTGTAAAAGATTGCGACTTGTACAATAAGACTGAATCTTAGCACACAAGCGTCTAAAATCTGCCCACAAAAACGCGTAGTTTGAATCTGTAAACCTTAAAAGTGACACACACAGTATTATTAGTCGGTAGAAGTAAGAGTATTATTTTAAGCACAGACTGATAAACTCTAAATGTGGCCATACAGAATTTGAGAAACTGATAGAAAACACGAGCGAGCAACAGTTTTTAGTTTGGCATTTTCGCATAAAATATTAAAACAAATCTACTGTAAACAAAATCTTACTGGTAGAAAAAATAGTTGTGCACATTCTTTACAATAATTCGGTTAATAAATGCACCATGCTTTTCGGACAACAGAAAAAAGGTAAACACATGATAAAATTATTGATGACTTAGCACATTTTACAGCGAAATTTCTTGTGTTTCCCAAAACCAAAATCCCGGTTATTAAAAGACTTATAACAACAAATAACAGCAGTAACTTGTGCCAGTTCAAAGATTTGATTAATGGTGTGAAGTTTCACAGTTTCGCAATAATCTCTTGACGGGTCTATAGCTCGTGCAATCTAGCATTCGCCATGAATCGGCGATGCAAAACTAAGCAATTCTGAACGAGTTTTTTGCCACTTGAGACTCACTTTTCTAAAAATTTCATCAAGAACATAAAACAGAAATGATAAAAGGTTCAAGAAAAGACAACTTACTCATCAAAAGTCTCCATTTAACATAGCAAAAACTCACCCGCACTTCCATGGCTACACCGGCTCCACTCCACGGGTAGAATGCTGTTTACCCCGGCCAAACGGGTAAATCTACCCGGTAGAGTCGATGACGTCATGACAAAATGTGAAAAAAATGGCGCTACTCGTTACCCGTACACCGAAATACGTGTATCTTAAAGTCCCTATTATCAACTGCTACCTTCCCTGAGTTTTGCGGTGTAAGGCTCGCAATGTATTACGGTCAAATAGTGCAACCGCTCTCATTTCGGAATGGGTGGTTCAATCTTTTACTGTTGTTTTACAACAGAAGCTGTGTTTAGTGGAGTAAACGTGTTTACTTAGAATACCTAAAAATGTGATTAAATGCCTGTAGTTGTTGGTCTGTGTCCTCACTTTGCCGAAAACGTAGCAGAAGAAGGTAAGCTGTCAAAACATAGCCGGCCACCAATTGACGGCCCTGTTTGAACTTTCAGCTGCGTGCGCTGCTCTCACCGAACTTGTTCTGAACGACACAAACGGACAGCAGATTGTTCAGGTAACACATAATCATTACCTATCGAGATAATTTTTTTCTTCTTATTCCCTCCCCCCTTATCCTCTCCTCCGTATTTCCCCTTCCTTATCCTCTCCCCCGTTATCCCCAATGCCCTTATCCCTTCTCCCCTTCTCCTCTCTCCTGTTATTCCCTTATCCCCTCTCCCCTTATCTCCTCTCCCCTTCATCTTATTCCCTCTTCCCTTATCCTCTCTCCTGTATCCACTCTCCCCTTATCCCCTTATCTACCTGATCCCTCTCCTCACCCTAACCTGTAAACCGGTCATTCCAGCCCCCAAAAATTGTTGTATAGTGCGTTGTTTCGAGTTGTCATGCGCCAAAGACATGCAGGGGTCGAATTAATGATCTTTTTGTTTAACGTTAGTCCCATAAGTATCATTTCGCCTTTGTTGTAGGTTGTACTACATTCGTCTTATGCCATTTCTGTAGAGCTGTTGGCACTATCAGGCCACCAAGTGCACTGTTCAGAAGTTACTGGCCTGTAGTTTCCCACAGGGTTAAAATGGCGTTGTGGGGCGAGTGTAGAGTTGTACATGAGGGGATTGTCGTGAAGGTTTAACTGCAGGAAGTTTTCAAGTTTCTTGCATCGCTATCCTTAGACATTTCTAATTTCTTCTTTCGCTCGACAGGCTAATGGCGTGTATTTGCTGGGAATTCTGATTCTACCGCATGAGAGTTCTACCCCTGAAGAGGCGTCAGCTGCTGAAAATCTTCAGGTACAGGCAAACACACAGTCACTAACCAAACAGGCGGTACAATACTTACCAAGTTATCAGTAAAGACGCCGTGGTGTTGCACATGTACACATTATGAGTTTAAGAGAGAAGTCTGGTGTTTTGTTCAGTTACCGTAAAGTTGAGCTGTTGGCGGCTATCAAATTGAAGCGATTTAGCGAACAGACGGAAACTGCTTGAAGGAACCTTCGACTTACAACGTATTTGGTCTCAAATAAAACTATTTTTAAGTCTGTGTCTATATCAGCTTCTCAAATTTGATAATTCTGTGCGTAAATGTAACGCAAAACAACTTAGTTTGATCATTTTTCCACGGTTTGACTGATTTCGCGCGCGACGCCATTTTGAAATGTGACGTGTTTCGGTTGCAGTCCCAGACCCCCTGTCTTTCATCGTTGTTGTATTAATTGAGATAAATAAGCTAAAAAGTAATGAAGTATTTCGATAAATCCACCATTTGACGGATCAGCGTTCAGCGAGGGCGGCAGCATCGACAACCACGACTTGTAAAAAAATACCTTTCCCTTTCTTGCTTGCCCTTTACGACAATGTCTGGCTCGTTTTCTTTGCATGCTTTTATGTTTACATCCTAACGTTGTAAAACAAGATTGAGAAGATTTCCTGTTGTGCGTCCCAGTAGTCATAGGAACTCAAAAATTGAACTTTTCACATTGAAAATATTAAGACGACAGCGTGCAGGTGACACGCACGGTGCATCCCAACGTGCAGTTATTGTAATCACTATTGTTTTCTGCCGTCTTCGGCATTACTAGTATTGCCCTTGTGTTGACAGTGAAACCGTACAACTGATTTTTATTCTCCTTATTGCAGAGAAACGCGTTTAGGGCTTTGAGGTAAGAATTTTCGTTGTTTTGACCTTTTTCTTCTTAATTTGACACTGCTAGGTTTTAATGAGCTTGTGTGATTTGTAGAGAGTAGCGGTGTGCTGTTGGAGCAAAAATCAATATTTTTGTTATTTCGTTTAACAGAGATAACTATAACGATGTTTACGAAAAGTATTTTCTTGTCAGTTTCACTGATGTACCGCGCTTTATTTCCTAACGTTAGGTTTTTGTTCAGCATGGAAAGGAACAGGCAACTTTTCAAACGGTAAGGGTCAAGACGGAAACTTGTACAAATGTTTTTAGGCTATCCGTTTTTTCTATCCGTTTTTTTCTTCTGTTTTTTGTTTCACCCCCCTCACCCCCTCCCCCCCCCTCCTTCACCCTCCTCCACCCCTTAGTTTAGGGCTTAAAGGGAATGTGTAAACAACCGAATGGCCGCAGTAGGATAAAACGATGTTGCCCCTTGTGGAGGGCTTATGGGGAACGTGAAAAAAAACCACAGTGGCCACATTATGTCTCTTTGAAATTTTGAGTTCTTTACCCGTAGTGACTAGTTTGATTAAATCATAGTATTAGCAAACTTGCCTGTGCGTGCATTAATAAATATGCCTCTTTCATTTTAACAGACTATTCCCGCCGGCCCTGTTTGAAAAGTTCATCGACGTAGGGCATTACGTCAGAGAACTTGGTGCTTACAAATCTTTGGTAGAAATGCTCAACAGTTTGTCGGTAAGCAGGGATAAACTTTAAATGGTCTTCGGTTTGTCCAAAAAAGACGTTATTAAGCTATTTGTTATATGATTTTTGATTTTAAGTAAAAGAATTTTAAAAAAGAAAGCGAAAGGTCTTTACGTCTCAGCAGCCAAACAGATTGCTGGATTCTGTCTGGTCACTTGGTAATAAGAAATCGATAATAAGCAAGTGTTTACGATAGTTACGTGCCATTACCTCCATATTTGCCTTCTTTCCACTAAAACTCAACAGAGGCCAGTTTTTTTTTTGGGGGGGGGAGCTTTAGAACTTGAATGTGACCAATTGTGTCTTTGGAGAATACCGTGGGGAAGTGAGTAACTCTTAAAGTGAGTAAAACAGATTTTTTGTGACCTTGTAAATAGAAGTCAAATCAACGCGAAAGGTTGCAATGAAAATGAAACAATGAAGCACCTTTTTATTAGTTCTTTTCTTCCATAACATTGTATTTACATTTTTTATTTATACGCTTTTGACAGATATTATACATACTGAATTTTAAAGCTGTTAAGAAAATTCCCAACACTTCAATGCTTTTAATAGATTTGTCAACTTTTTGTGCTGTACCTACATTTGTTTTTTACCAGTCGGTCTCCTAATGTTTATAATTGTCAAGTGTTTATCCTGTTCATGGCATTTAAACTTGAACTGGGCTGAATTTGTCTTGTTCTCAGGTAAAAAAATATACATTCTTGTAAGCGTTGTTACTTGATGAGTCCAGCAACTGACTTCGGTACCTTGGCCTAAGTTCAGCTGTTTGAGTACACAAGAGAAATGTCTTTGTTTTGTGGGGAAATAGGGTCTACAACTTAACGTACTAGAAGATTAAAACTTTTAATTTTACAGGAAGAAGATATCGCTGTGATTCGTAGCAACATTCAGACTAGCAACCAGAACAAGGCCCCCAGTCACATGATTGGCGCTTACGCGGTTCATGAGCTGCTTGGATCGGGTGCCTTTGGTAGCGTATACAAGGTAAGTGACAGTGCGTGGGGGGGGGGGGGGGGGGTT
>JAOBAT010058710.1:0-26391 GCA_026413305.1 Hydrozoanthus tunicans | reverse complement strand
TAGAAAACACTGTACATTATGTAGGTCCGAGTCCGAAGAGCCATAAACTGAGAGTGCATAAGTCAAATTAGGGAGGAATAGGCAGTAAACTCTTCTCTTTGTGAAAGTTAAACACTACTTGAAAAGTCCGGGTTATTGTGCTTCGTACTAATTCTGTTTCGACTGAGATGATCTCTGTTGGCCTTCAAGGTGGTTAATTATGTCTTGTTTACAGAATGGCGTATAGGTTGACAAAAGCGAATCAATTGTTTGAACTAGTTCGTTTCATAAATACTTAACACTTGTTCTGTTTCAGGTGAGGCGGATAGTGGCGGACTATCTACTGAGTGCTGTATTTTTTTTGAAATTGTGAACCAAAACGTATGCAAAACGGCTACTTCCGTCCGCCATTTTGTTTGGTGTTATTGTCTGCTATTTCGGAGGTTTATGTTATCTGACATCTTCTGTTTCTAAACCAATCAAATCGCGCGTAGCCGAGACTGTATATACTCGAGTAATTTACAAGTAGTCAAAAGGTTTTGAGGGTTATTAGATATCTTGTAATGCTTCTTATTAACGCCGTTGTTTGGTCACCGGTTGATAACTAAAATTATGCATATGAATGTGTAAATTTTTTCCTAGCTTGGCTAGTGTGTACAATGGATATGAACTCTCATCCAGCTTTTTTTACAGATGTTTCATTTTGTTGGCAGAATGCAAACAACTTGTATTTCATGTTATTCTTTGTTTAGGTTTTGTATTCTATCTTGGCCGAACAACACTCACGCTAGAGTCCACGGACATTCAATGCAAAGAAATTGTGATTTCACCCAATCGTTTTAAAAGCAATTCCTCTGTTTATGGGGGAATTCACGTGATGGCAACGTTGAACTATTACAATTCCTCGGGGAGTTTCGTGCACGATGCCGCGGTGGCCTGGACCGAGTCAGTATCGACCAAAGGCTTCACTGTTTGTGCATTGAAGGCTGGAAGAAATGACCGCAACACACCAGACCGAGGGCTCACGTTTGTTGACTACTTCATATTTCAAGGAGCGCCGTCGGGCACAGTGAGCGGCAAAACGAAGATATCTGATTGGTGGGAAGGAACAACATGCAAGAAGGTGGATCTTCCGCTGGTATGTTTGAAGTGTGAAGTTTGTGAACTTCATAATCACAAAGATGGTTGCGGTTTGTTGACGTGGTAAAAGTACAAAAGACAATACTGTTACTGTTCCCAAAAAAGTACAAAAGATAATAGACAATACTTACTGTCAATGTAAATGTACGAAAGACAATAAATGTACAAAATGTACAAAAGACACTTACTGTCACTGTTTCCAAGAAAAAAGGTTGCATGAACACGAGTGGTCTTTCTCACCATCGCTTTGAAAATCAGTAGAAACCATAATACTTCAATGTTGGTTTCAAGGAGAAACGGTGGAATGAACACGACACAGGACTCTCACCATTCCTTTTTAAAACAACAATACTATGAGGTCACAGTTTCAAAGAAAAAGGTGGAGTGAATACAATACTTTTCTGTCGGTTTCAAAGAGAAATGGTGGAATGAACACCACAGGAGATTCTCGCCATTCTTTTTTGAAACGACAATACTTTACTGCCAGGGTTTCCAAGAACTGGTGGCTTCCACCATTGTCTTGAAAAAACGCCGATACTTTACTTTCAGTTCACTTCACGTTACAGTCTCCAAGAAAAAAAATTGGCATGAGTACCACTGCTAACTCTCGTCATTGCCTTGAAAACCAGTGTTAACTTTTGGCTAAACAATCTCGTAATTTTAATCTGTCTTTTTTTAAGTTTTGCCCATTTTTGTACAAACGAACGGCTTTGAATATGTTTACAACCGGTCTTTAAAAAGTATAAATTTGCAATATGTCAGATTGACTCTGTAATTTTTTCTTGCTAGACCAAGTTCGACGGCCCTCCGTACGTGGTCTTGACGGCTGAACACAGTGCAGAGAACCAAACACATGACGCCACAACTGTTTGGGTTGAGGATCTCAACGACATCTCTTTTAAGATTTGTCTTCGTGAGCTGCAGAGTTTTGATGGCCATCACAAAGATATTCACGTAGTATGTTACAAGTTGCCATGGAAACATATTAATTCGAGACCCAATGTTATACGAGCGTTAACCTTTCACGACTATACAAACATATTCAAACGTACAAGTACATAAATAGTAAAATACACAAATATTCAAATATACAAATGATCAAATATACAAACGTATATACATCGCTAGATTGACAAATACATTGTTTTCATTTATGTCTCCTGACGAGTAAACCAGAGAATGGTCGCTTTATCCATTTCCCTTTATACACATAAGAATATACAAATATACAAAATGTTGGAGTTACAATATAATACGTATCAGTTTGTATGTTGCTTCGACACGTTCTAAGATTTAAAAGAAACAATTTGTTTTGAGAATGTATTTAGAACGAACAAATAGCGGATAAACAAATGAATAAATAGATAAAAAAGGAAGAAAATAAGTTATGAATATTTTCTAGGTGATAAAATTTGTGGGCGTTTTGAGTATAGTTTCAATGCATGATTGTCATTCCGACGTTTTGATCGAAGGACTTCAAGAAAATCTTTTGCTTCATTCTTGTTTAGAGCTGGGTCGCTTACCAGTCCCTGCCGTCATATCTGACCGCCAAACAGATGCAGATTTCCTTTGCTGCCTACAAGTCCGCACCAGTAGAGCAGAACCATGCCAACTGCAAGGTAAGCCATCCCCCCCTCCCCCCAAAAAAATCCCCATTACTCTTCCTATGTTAATATCAACTGTTATCACTATTCAATTGATATTGTACTTGACCTGTGACCAAAGGAAGAAAGTGTTTGAGGCGAATCGACTTTTCAATTTACTCATCTACACAAAGCAGACGTCGGTTATTATCTATTTCCAGTTCTCTCCTCACTCTCTGTGTAATCGCTTGAAGAAAAAAATCTCTTAAAGTGCATATAGCACTAACAACTATTTAGGGATCAAATCATTTCACATACAATTTAAAGTACTTCGGCAAAACATTTTTCGAAATTTGGTTAAATTGTTTTTTCTACAGTCGCTCAAACTCGCAAAATTTTCGGACATTTTGGTTCATGACCGCGTTTTCGGGGGACTGGGTTGTGACGTCATTCCCGACTTATAATGTTGAGCAAATAAGATCTTTTCTAAACACAAAGCGACGAAAGAACTGAGAACTGTATTAGGATTTTGAATCTACTTCTGAATCAAAAATCTCTGATTCATTCATGTCCATCTTGCTGTGTTTTTATCCAGAGGTGTCCGGAAATGGTGTCATAACCCGGTCCCCTAAAACGCGGTCGTGAACCAACATAACTTGAACTTCAAATATGTATAAAAATTTAGAATACGACCGATTTCAAAATTTTTTCTTAAAAGTCCTTAGTTTTCCAAACACTTTAAGTGGTTACAAAAAAAATATCAGTGTTGTAGGCACTTTAAACCTCCCCGTCTTTTTTTTATCCAATGAACCTTACCCCTCCCCTCTTTCCTCTCCTCTGCATCCCCTATTTTACACGCCCACACCCATGCATAAACAAACTATCTTTTCATTTTAGGATATAACACTGCCACGTGTTTATTTTTATGTTCCCACAATCCTTGTCTCGCCGCACCACCCAAGCACCGGACGCGTGAAAGCAGAACATAACAGTATATCCACGTGGATTGAGGTGTGCTACTGCTGACCAGTATAAACTGAACAAACTATACACTTAAGCATCGATGAAACACTTCACCTTTAAATTTTTCTTTTTGAAATTAAAAAGAGAAAATTTCGATCCATTTGAAATTTCTATGGACCTGGACATTCAATTGTTTGTTTTTGCAACGTAACTTTTAGAGAACGCGTTTCTGTTAGCCATTTCAAAAAGGATGGCAGCTACACATTTTACCACAATTTAAGGCGAAACTTGTACCGCTAAAAAAAACTTTGGGAAAGAAACAGTAGTTGCAGTTCTTCATTGTACTAACGACACTGTTTGTGTTAGTTTAGTAATTTAAGGATTCTTTCTGCGCGTTTCTACGTCATTTTCAGACGTTTGCGCGCTAGGAATAATGGGTAACTATACAGGTCGCAATCTACGGTCATACAGTTCCTCAAGTACAAGAGCTAAAACTTTTTTTGTCACACTAAGATGATTACAATGTTTATAACAATGTCCTGCATGGTATCTGTTGTGTATTATGTTAAAGAACAGATAGCTTAAACTGTGTATCAATCTTTCTTTTTTCAGCGAATAACATTAGGAACATTCCGATTGTGCATTAAAGAGCTGCATACACCCCATGGTTATGATCCCGTCACAGTATCCGCTTTGATAATGGGTGAGTCAAAGAGTAACTAAGACATGCTAGAGAGGTACACTTGGAACAGGACTTGGGTAGGGAAGGGAGGGTGAGAAGAATAATCCAACGCAACTTAGTTTTACCACCAAATTCCTTTAGGATCTTTATTTTAATCATATTTTCCCGAAGGCAAAAACAAACGATAGGCCTTTGTAAACGTTGTTTGGATTATATTCTTTGTTGTGTGGTCAGCCTCGTCAAGGTGTTAGGGGTAGCCACACAAATCCAAAAGATTTGACCGAACTGGTCGTCGTGTGAGAAGGATTTGTAGCTTTTGTTCATTCCTCTGTCAAGCCTCCTCACGGTATCGAGGCTTGCACACAAAGACATAGAAGACGCCAGTGGAAATAATATGCGGGTTGTATTTTAAATCCAGCAACATTTATATTTTTCTCATATTTACTTCAGTTGCCATTATTTTATCTTCTACTCTCCTTTTTTCAGGGCGATAACAAATTGGATAAAGAACGGATTAATGTTTAAAGATTCCCATGGAGAAAGGCAATTACTAACATTCTTAACAGGCCACCATTCTACATACTTGAGAGGCCATTGGCATGTACATTTTTGAATCAATTAAACTCTGAGCTAACATATACCTTGGCATTTTTCAAACTTTAAAGAATATAAGTTTTGACCAATTACGACAGTTGTGCATAATCATGGGTATGTTGTATTTGTTAGTGTTTTGGTGACTAAAGAAAAAATGATCAAATATTAAACGACACGTGTAAATTACGTACCCGAACGAATGGAATTAGTTTAGTTTATTCAACTTTTAACTTTATTTCTTTTTAACTTTTTCAAAATGCTTTATTTTCTACTTAAAATCTGATCTTCTAACATTGGATGATGTTGTTGTAATTTTATTTTGTCAACTTACATACACTTCTTAAAGTATCGTTGGCATTTAACATTTAACAAACTTCAAGTTATTGCAAACTGTGGTCGCCAGAATTCAATTAAAACCTTCATTTTCTTACTGCTTATAATTTATTTGCTAGTACATCGATTGGTGACTTTTATAAAAACCTTAACTTCCGAGGGTTAAATCTTCTCAAACTCTTTTACCTTAAACGGACCTCATTGTCCTCACAATTTCAATTCCTGCCTTATCGCTTAAAACTAACGTTTTTTTACAGTTTTTTGCGTCTTTTCTTAGTTGTTGCGCTCTTGTTGCTAAAATATTGTTAACACCATAAAAATCTGCGTCGCTATTTTTTTATCATGAACTTCACTGTCCTCCTCACCATCATCAAAATCATCAACATCGAGTTCAACACCAGCTTTATCATGGTCCTGATCGACATCATCAACAAAAACTTTATCATTTTCCTCCTTACAATCATCGACATCGTCAACATCTTTAAGACCTTTTGCACTTTTAGCCTTTCATTTAAAACATTTTATAGGAAAAACAATTGACATCATCATCAACTTCATCATAATCTTCACCTCTTATCGAAAACATCGTCAAAATCATCGACTTCAAGGTTCCCTTCAATGCTGAAGTTTTTTTGAATCAGCACCTAAATTACGTTTTTGCTCAATCCGAGTCACTTTCTTCACTCTCTGACGAAGACTCGCTCTCCGAACAACTGAAAAGGGAAGATCGTCTGGCAGTTTTGTTTCTCAGTATACTGTTCGGTGTCAAGCCGATCTTGTTAAGGGCTTCCAGGTTGCTGCCTTGCTGGATTAAAATTCTAACGTTTAGACTCTCCCTGTATTCCATTGCCGCCGCATGCAGGGGAATATTGCCATCTTTATCAACTGCGTTGACATCTGCTCCTCGCCTGAAAAGAACCTTCAGTTGTTTGAAGAGAAAGGAACATTAATAGTCATAGTAATCAAAGTGATAACGGTATTACTAATATAATGATGATGATAAAAAGAGGAAAACATTAATGGTGATGTTGAAAACGATGATAATGCTAGTAAAAATAGTAAAATAGGCCCTATGCATGTTGACGTCAAACTAGTCAATTTCACCCCTCGTATTCAAGAAATAGGTGTTAGCATTTTGCACGTGCAAACCGTGTTCACAAAGGATTTTTTTCCTATTATGGACGCTTTGGGATTTGATTCTTGAAAATACTCACACTTCCGTGATTCCAAAGCGAGGCTTGGGGTGTTTGACGTAAACATGCACAAGGCCTATTAGAAATTAGTTGCAATCTGTTAAACTTTAGCGCTGAGTCCAACCAACCCAACCTATAGCTAATCTTTCCCTAAACTACCCAATCCTATTCTAATATCCTATCCAAGCATTCTCTATCTTGCCAAACCAAACCCAATCCTTAAGTTTCCCATCCTATCCAACCTTGTTAGTTTTTTCAAATCCTGTCTTTCCCCTCCTACCCAACCTTACTTGTTCTTTCTAATCGTGTCATTCATCCAACCATTCATGCTTACTTTATTCTGTCCAATCAAACCCTACCTTATGTTACCTTGTCCTATCTACCCTAGCCAGCCCCAACCTGTATAACTACCCGACAAACTCATTTCTGCTTACCCTTTCAAGCCCTTCTCGCCCACCCAACCCAACCAAAACCTACCCTACCCCTACCCTACAAACTCTTACTATCGGCGTATACTTGCCTTTACTGTGTCTGAACTATGGTGAATGGCAGCATAATGCAGCGACGTCCGTCCAAATTGATCAACTGCGTTCACGTTACTACCAACATCCAATAGGAAAGCGACAATTCCTTTTTCATTTCTACGAGCACTTTCATGTAAAGGAGTTCGGCCCTTCGAGTTCTTTGCATTTGCACAACGACTAACAACATCGCCTTTTACATCTCCATAACAATGTTGTATTAACGTCTTGACTATCTCGAGGCGATTCCCTGCCGCATAATGCAGAGGAATGCAGTCGAGTTTGTCAACAGCTGTGATGTCCCCACCATACTTCAACAATAGCTGAATGATCTCTGGTGTGTAGTTGTCTCGTGCAGCTATATGTAGAGGTGTCCGGTTTTTTTTGTTCCTTGTGTTTACATTGCAAGCCAAGGTACCGCGGTTGTCGTGCAGCAAGCATCGCACGTTCTCAAGGAGGTTTTCCTGCACCGCCAGATGAAGTGGTGTTTCACCATTAACGTCGGCTTGGTTCACGTCTAAACCGCCTTTACTCATCAGGAAGCGTAAACCTTCTGGATTTCTAGCAATAAAAAAAGTTGGTACAGCTACCAATAATAATAGCAAAAGCAACAACAATAGCAAAGGTGTAAAATGATAACAATTACAATAAAAAATGTTATAAAAGAAAAACAACATTTCTGTTAGCAAGACTCTGGAGTACTAATAACAGGAATTCTTCCAAGTAAAACAAATCTCAATGTTGAATTTTGTAATGACTGAACTTGAAAAAGACGAAAGTCGCGAAACTTGTCTGAAATTAAAATAAATAACAGTTACATGTATTCACAACTATTTAACTACAATAATTACTACCGTAGAGAGAGCCAAGTGTAATGAATGGTGAGAACACTTCACAATAGATAACATCGCTTTCACATTAGGTAAAGGGATGACGGCGCCATGCGTCTTTTTAGACAATAAAATATAACGCAATGACGTAGGAAAACAAGAGAAAAGTATTGTAAAACGTTTATAAACTACATTTTCCGAACGTAATCGAACAACCAATTTTGGTTGCAGCCTAGTACTTTAGCAACTGTTTTTTAATGATGATAACTTAGAGACATAATTTTTTAAAGTCCCCATCAAGCTTATTTTTTTAAGTTCCAGATGAAAAGTAGAACTGTTTAATAAATTAAATTTTCGAAAATAAAACCTTTTCTCGCCGTTCCTGTTACAGTTTTTAGACTTGAAGCGTGCAATGATGACGTAGCAGGAGGCATATGACGTAGCACGAGGCATGAAGCAGAGACAATCTTTTTTATCTCAAAAAATCCAATTCTCACAACAATAGTCACATTGTTATTACTTTAATCAATCAATTATTCCTTTGAATATTGTTTGAAATAAAGACTTTAGGACATTTTTTAACAGAAAATAATTTTTTTAAACAGGTTACCAGTCCCCGGCCTGCTCGGTCAAAACTTACATTCCAATCTTTTTTTGGTTAAAAAGCATATTTAGACGTGGAAGTTTTCTTTGGTTATTCGAATTTTGGTGTCACAGATGACAACAGTCTTAATCCAAAAAGTAAAAAATTAAGCTTGATAGGGACTATAAATAATGATTTTTCTTAAAATCTAAGAAAAATAAAAGAAGTTTTGACCCGAACATCTAGCTTTCATAGGACATAAAACTTTTTTTGTAAAAGAAAATGAAGTTGAATAAAACCACGTAAACTTAATAGTTTCACCAGTTGCTGAAGATTTCAAGGAAAATGCTTTAGTGGAAAAAACACTTATCGTATTATACCTTGCACTGGCAGCAGCGTGTAATATTGTCCTTCCTTTGGCATCGAGTGTCCTCATATTACTCCTTTGCTCAAGGAGAACGACCAGAGTTTTCTTGTCGCCGTTTTCTGCAGCTTCAAACAACGCTGTTCTTCCTTTGTTGTTAGGTCTGTTAACGAGCTGTGTCACGGCTGATCAATCATCCTTGCTAGAAAAGGAAAATGGATAGAATGACAATAAATAATGGCTTTTGAATCGAATAGGGATGCAATTTGTTCTGAATCATACGCTTAGTTTGAAGTCAAAAAGATGATTCAAGACCAAAATTGCACGACACAAAGCTCAGATACCACTTCACTACATTCATTATGAAATCATACGCCAAGAAAAGAAAGAAAAGGAAAGGTACAAAGCAACATTTTTATTTATCAAGAGCAGTTTTTCTTAAACACGAGGTTCCAGTATAAAAGGGCTGAGCCCAGGGGTTTCACACGTTCAGTTGCCAATCATCCGCCGTCGAGTTAAGATCT
This sequence comes from Hydrozoanthus tunicans, assembly GCA_026413305.1. NCBI lineage: Eukaryota > Metazoa > Cnidaria > Anthozoa > Zoantharia > Hydrozoanthidae > Hydrozoanthus > Hydrozoanthus tunicans. The sequence goes on along the minus strand of JAOBAT010058710.1, from coordinate 17,102 downwards.
ATAAAGGTCCGTGCTCTCTGCCAGCTGTGGCGTTTTATTTGCATATAGATTAGTTTTGCAATTTCAAAATATAGCAAACAATCTACAATTGTGTATGGCTCATTCTTGCTTCTGAGCCTTGCCATGACGGCATTCGGCTGATTTTAATTTTATTAGTGTTACAACTATGAATTTTAATTCTTGAAGCGCAGTTTCACCGGATAAAATAACAAAAAAATTCAGGCCTCGATCAACGTTGTTTGTCTAATTTGGTCTTGCGAAGCACGCGCGAACTTCGAATTGCTCTGGCGATAAATTTCGTATATCTGAATTCTTATCAGCTGCCTTTCACGACGTACGCCTACCAATAGAACGGTATTATGCCAATGACTTCATCTACTATTAAAAATGAAACTGTTTCACGATTATGGTGGAAATGACTCGAATTGTTGAAAGCAGGTTGTTTCTTTTATCAATGGCCGTCATTACATTTCAAAATTTATTCAATTTCACGAAAAGCCTCGAAAAAGGGGCGGACCTAACCCTTTTATACTGGAACCTCAAAATTTATTTCTCCAAAAGTGTTGGCCTAGAGTGGCTTACGTGATTCAAGTGAGGCGCGCCTTGCTATTAGAAACGGGTTATAATCCAAGTTTGGCCGATCTACAGCATCGACGAAAGACCCATAAACCCACACAAAGGAAATAGAAAAATTCTTTGAACTCCAAAATTTCCTGTTTTTGTTTTCCCTCCTTTTTTAATACTGCATGACTGACCAAAACAGTAACATCTTAAATTTCTTGAGTTCAAAATAGTGCAATCGTTCTGCTCTGATTAAACAGCAGATTGACTACGATTTCAAAACAGAATTAGTAAAAGTATCGCTGGATCCTTTACTTTTTAATCATTTTAGAAAACTACTTTATATTTACTTTCTGTACATCTACTTTTTAGTTCTTTTATCAAGTTTCACTGAGTATACAGATATTGATCTGAGCCCAGCTTTTAAAAGATGGTCAAGCTTGCTACCCACCGGATTGGGATAATCATTTGAGTTGTAAGTTAAAGGACAACCACCTAGGAACAAACTATCAAGGTCCTTAGGTTTCCAAGCAGAGAGAGGAACTCGGAGCTCCAGGTGGGAATCGAGCCCACGAATTTTCTTGTACAAGTTAGACGCTCCGTTTAGTTAAAACTACTGAGCTACGGAAAGTTTTATTGAGAGCCAAGACAGATTGTATCAGATAATCACCTGGATGTCATTGCATGTGTGTCGAGGAACACACTGATTACCTTAATTCACAGTTACTTTAACAAACTCTCTTGTAGTTGGTATATCCTGGCAGAATTTACATTGAATTCCATATCCGAAGCAGCCTTAAGATAACGATATTTGTAGGTCAATCAAAAAGTTATAATGATCAACTCCAGTTTCAATCACATACCCAAATCAAACAGCTTGAGCATAAACTTCAATATTCTTTGATTCTATGATACGTACCTATTTTGTCTCGTAGCATAAGAGAGTAACAGCTCGACATTGTGAAGAGACTCTCCTCTGGTTGCCACATGCAGGACCGTATCTCCAACTCTGTTAACAGCGTTTATACTGGCTCCGTTCTCAAACAAAGTCTTAAACGCGTCTACGCTAGGAGCATCTGCGGCGTCGTGTAAAGGCGTCATGCCTTCCTTATCAACTGCATTGATATTTGCTCCCTGCAATAACAAAAAATGAACTGTTTCTGTCTTTCCGACACTCGCTGCTTCGTGGAGCGGACTTCTTCCGTTTTCGTCAGTGACATTGATAGAAGCTCCACTTTTTATCAAAAGCTTAACCGTTTCTAAATCGTGCTTTACAGCGTGATGGAGTGACGTTGTCTGATTCTCAATCGAAATCGCTATCTCGCAGCCGCTGTTGATCAGAAGCTGTGCTATGTTCTGCCTTCGAGAACAAATCAGTAACTTAGTTTTTTCCGAGAACTCGCTTTTCGTTTGAGGAAGAAAGGGTAGGCGGTCAAAACAGCTCGAAAAACAAGCATCATTGTTTATTGCACAATCTAAGGGAGTCAGGCCTTCCATGTCCCGTGCGTTGATGTCTGCTCCAAGTTCCACGAACAGTTCTGTAGTCTCCAGATCTCCCCTGATTGCGGCATGATGCAGGGGAGTTTTTTCGCTATCGTCCCAGGCCCCCAGTTGGAGCCCACGGTCAATTAACAGCTGTGCCGTGCTACGACTACTGACGAGGTGAAGAAGACTGCGGCCCTCCACGTCGCGATCTTTGACGTTTAGACCGGCTTCAGCAAGATACTGCACAATATCATCATGGCCCCCTCTCACCGCAAAGAAGAGACAACTTCTAAAAATATTGAGGAATTGAGACTTTGGTTAGAAAAAAGTTTATGGCTCACACGCTGTTTAACTTGGACAGAAGTCTTGCAAGATTAATCGAAATATTTCAAAATTTGGTAATTTTGTTGTAGCATTCTGTCCTTTTGTTCAACTTTTTGCTTTAAGAATGGTTTGAGATCTTGGTATTGCATTTATACATTAAAAGAAATATCTCGCGCTACTGCATTTATTTATTGCAAAATTCGAAAACCTGCCTTATATATTGAAGTCAAAACGTTATCTGACATAGACTTGTTTAGAGTTTAATAATTGAGTTGAAAAATGAGTGAAAGAAGTAGCCCGCGGTTCGTTTATTTTTTACGCCTGTTTTTTTTACGCACAAACCTGTTTTCGCTGTCTCGAGCGTGGAGATCAGCGCCTTTACCAACCAACAACCTCACCATGTCCAATTGGCCGGAAGCGGAAGCCATCATAACTGGAGTAGTGCCTTCATTAACCCAGTGCGCAAAATCTTTCCTCTCCCTACCCAGTTCAAATGTTTCAGTATCACCAGACTCAATATCCGAGTCGTCCAGGCCTCCCTCGTGATTACTGGTACAGCTTACACCAAGTCCTTGGCTCAGCAAAAACTCCACTAGCTGCTCGTTTCCACTCCACGCAGCCAAGTGGAGAACTGTCAGGCCGCCCTCGCTACGCTCAAACAACAGCCTCTCGTCTAGGTTAAGAAAGTAGCGCACAGTTTCGTCACGACCAGATATAGCTGCGTGGTGGACTGGATTAAAACCTCTTAGATCCTTTGTTAGTGGATCGGCCCCTTGTGCAATGAGCCATTGAATGACATCGCGAGTGTTGTTCCGAGCTGCCAGGTTTAGTAGAGTTGAGCAGCCTTCCTCCCTGTTGTGGGACACTTCATTGATTTCAACGCCGTGTTTAAACAATCGCTTCAAATGTTGAACGGTTCCAATCCGAGCTGCTAGGTGAACCAACGAGCCTCCTGTGTTAGTGTCGTGTTCCTTCAAAACCTCCAAAACCTTGCGGTGGTCTTGACTATCAAACATCTTGGCTATGTCACAGGCCGACTTGCCATGGTAAGGCGATGTTGGTTCCTCCACTTTGGTGCGTAGTGCTATCGTGCTCTCTACAATCCCCGGGCTCGAACTAAAAATTGTACAAATTTTTTCGTAGTCTCCCTTTATGCATGCCTGATGGATAGCATTTAATCCCGTCTGGGTGTCGGGTAGGGTGTCGATTTCCAACGTTTCCATGGAAACAGTAGTCATGGTCTGAAAAATACAAGTTGGTGGTTAGGAATATCCTTTTGGGGTTTTGAATGAAACACGATAATAGTTAAGTACATTGAGCGAACATCAAGCAACAATAAGCAGAGTGTTTCGTTTCGGTTGAAAATGCTATTGCATCTGAACATGGAGTAGAAATAAGGGAAAATATTTGATCACGAGTTCTGAATCAACTCACTTAGTGCTCGCGGACTTGTTTGTCGTTGCTAATAGATTTATCATTTTTCAGATTTCTGTTTTTCCAGGGCTCTAGTATTATGCCGTTGAATAAAATGAGAGGAAATAAAAAGAGAGTTTGAAGCAATCTAAACGTTACCGTTATTACCTTGGATAATTTATTAAAGCATATACAATTTTTAGTTTAAGATGTAAAAAATGCAAAAATGTTTAACACCTTATTTGATCAGTTTTGTATTTTAGCCAGGTTAGGTTTGACGAAAATAAAGCCTTAGTTGAGTAGTTCATCGACGAATTTTAAATCTTACACAATAAAGATTGTATTTGTTCTAAAATTTTGCCTGATCCGCTGGCAACATGATCAAAAAGCTAGAGTCCCACCAGTTGACTGTTGACAAAGAGTTATTTTTATTTTTAATTTCTTATCCAAACGTTGATAAAAAGGTTGTTTTGCTGTTATTTCTTTCGTCCTTAGTTTTCATCTCATCGTCGAAACTTTTATCATATTCTTTTAAAAGAAAGGTGCAACAGGGATTAAAAAAACGCGCTGAAAGGACTGAAACGGTTTAGCGTGCTACATATACACGTACGCGCAATATTCTAAGCTTCTCGAATTTATTCTTATTTTGCTAATATTTATAGATCACAGTTTGCAATCTTAACAATTTCCTGCTTTCATGTAGATTCCTGCTAGATCTATGGGCGATTCATACCATATGTCTGCCAATACTCGTCGAGAACTATTCAAGACGGAAAATCTGAGTTGGCGACTGTACTCAACCGCTCGAAGTTTATCGCGCACAAGTCTTTTTGTCATTCGTAAATACGCAAACACTCAAAACCTGGAAACACAACTTTCGTTCTTTTAAGAGGCTTAAAAGCCTCTGTGATTCAACTTTGTGATAGTCTTAATAACTTTTTAATCTTAGTCTCTGTACTTTTGCATTAGATTACCTCAGTAAAGGTTTAATAAAGTGAATAATTAGTAAGTAGGCCAATATCCTCCTCTTTACGTTGTAAAACCGAATATTTTGCGCCAGTGTTAAAATAATTTTTGTCATTCATTGTTCAAGACGGTTTCGATTCAGTAGACTGTGAACAAACTTGGCATACTTTGAGATGGAAGTTTAATTATCGGTTTGAACGTAGGTGGGATCGATAAATGGAAGCCGTAAAAGATAACCTTTAGCTCCACAAAGAACGAACATCGTGCGGAAAAAAAACTTAAGTTTTCCTGATTCAAAAGTAAGCGAAATTATTTGTTTCAACGACAAACAAATCTTCTTCCTTTCAGAAACAATTTCTTTTTCAGCGAAGCTTTTCAAACGACAAATGGACAAATAGTAAAAGAAAGAAAGCTGAAAAATTTAAAACCTGAAGTCTATGAGAGCTTGGGTTGTGTTTTGTTCGAAACTCTCACTCAAAAGCAACCCGTTTTGTGGTGCTAAGAACTTAGTCAGCAGTCATTCGTCGCCATTCTTACGGTAACGGTAAAATTATGTTCTCACAAGGTGCTGGGTTCGAAATATTAATTTTACACGCGAACAAGCGTGACAGAAGCATATGTTAACGTCAAGACCTCTCTTGTAAGTCTAAACTTCTTCTTTGACAATAAACATTTCTTTCCGTGGGAACAAATTGTACTTAATACAAACATGGTTCGACAATTCCACCACCAAGACTTAGCATAAACTGAATTCAATGCCGTAAATATCAAACAGCCCAGTTGAAACAGACTTCATAAGCCAGTATGCAAAGTAGCAAAACATCTTCGTCTGAACTCGTATGAATAAAGATGACGCACATCGAAATATCTATTTGTCTTTAAACAATCGTTGACATGTTGTTGAGAAGCTACAATACTGCCTTACCTTCCGAAGAAACTCTTGATCTTGGAAGTTTAGAATGGCTGAATTTGAATTTTGTCTTCTCGTCGAGGTTTGATATTATCGAATTGACCGGAACTACACTTGACAGGTGCACGTAACTCGTGACAGTTTGTTTGTGCAACCGCTGGCAAGCAAAATGAACAATTTTATACAACGGTTCATAATTTATACCATGCAATGCGTTGTAAAACATTGTTAGTAGTTTCTAAAAGAAAGTGAAGTGCAGCGAGCTAAAGTTACTTGCTTTATTCTGTTTAGAGATAAATTCTCAGGTTTTTAGACGAAAGCGAGAAAGTTCAACATTTTCTTTAAAGATGGTTGAACAGATAGTCGATGTATTCGTCGACAATGCGTTAAAAGCCACGTATATCAGGAGGAAGTGCTCTGGGTTTTGTCTTTAACATTTTTTGAACCCTTATTTTGTTGACGTCACGGAAGGATGGTTTCAGGTTCGAGTTCCGGCGGGTGTATCTCATTTTTTTCTTCCGTTTTCCTTTTTCCCACTGATGAAACCTTCAATTTTTTTCGGTTTTCTTTTTTTCATCTCAAGATGGAACGATTTCACATTTACAGAAATAAGAAATCATATGCATTTTTTTAAAGAACACACTTAATAAGAACAGTGAGGCTCAAATCAACCGAAAAATAAGAACAAATTAAGAACAATTTGAGGCTAAATTGAAATTTAAAAAAGACTTTAAAAAAAAGAAAAAATCGCAAAATGAGCGTGAAAAGAAAAAGAAATAATAGCAAAATGAGCGTGGCAAGCAGTCATCATAAAGAGCATCACACCGAATGAATTTCGTTACTTATCATTTTAACACAAGTACACATACTCCATCTGTAACAACTACAAGTACTGTCATCTGCTGTAAAATACACAAAATTTTGTATGTTAACTTATATATTGATATGAAGTATTTTCAACCATAAAAGAATATATTGCAGTTAAGTAAGAGCAAAATAAAAATGTTTTGAGCCACAAACTGTTGAAAAAAAATAAGAACATTGAGCCTGGGCAAATTTTTACTAATAAAAATAATATGACGTCACATGACCAGTTTGAAAGGACTATACTAACGTCTTCTGCGAACTGACGAGTTTCTTCATCAAACACTGGGCCACCAACCACGCCAACTCCGCCATGATCATATCCATTTGACCGGGAAAGTGAAATTGGGATCTTCCGCCCTTATAGACATGTGATATCAAACATATCTAAGGAGCTTTAAGAAATTCGCGATTCCTTCAGTTTGCGATAAGATAGGCATTTTGTCGTCATTGATTCTCCACAAAACCTATTTTAAAAAGCCGGTGACAATTGTATAAACATAGCCATAACCAAGCCTTTGGGCCGTAACCAAGCCAATAGGGCCGCAACTAGGCCGATCAGGCCATCACCAAGCCAACCGGGCCATAACCAAGCCAACCGGGCCATAACCAAGCCAACCGGGCCGCAACCAAGTCAATCAGGCCATAACTAAGGCATTCGGGCCGTAAACAAGCGAACCGGGCCATAATCAGGCCAATCGGGCTGTAACCAAGTCAATCAGGCCACAAACAAGCCAATCTGGCTGTAACCAGGCCTATCGGGTCATGACCAAGCCAATCGGGCCGTAAGCAGGCCAATTGGGCCGTAACCAAGCCAACCAGGCCGTAACCAAGCCAACTGGGCCGTAACCAAGCCAACTGGGCCGTAACCAAGCTTATCGGGCCGTAACCAAGCTCTTTTCCAGCCGGACTATCAAATGTTAGTCGCTGGAGTCTGATGACAAAAGTTAATATTAAAAAATTTACATTACATCTGCTCGCTACGAAATTTGACAGCAAGCTTTTAAGCCTTTTTTAAAAAACAATGGAGTTACCTAGCCTTGCAACAAATTTCAGTTCAAATCCTTAATTGTCGCTAACGTGGCGACTATTCAAAAAAACTTCGTAATTTTCAAAGTCAGCATGTTGTCAGCTGTGAAACGCTCATGGACTGTTGCTGTAAGCACAGAGACAGTTTAAGAGCTACCAGAAGAAGACAACAATAGCAACGATGCAATGCATTCTAGATTGCCAACTTTTAAAATATTTTTGGTCTAATTATGCTAATTTATGCTAATTTAAAAGTGAATCTGCACAAACACTTATGGCTTGTCCTGGGTATGTAAATTTCAAGCTAGGTTTCTTTTAAACGCTCAAATATAAATTAAAACCGAAGTAGAGTTGCGCTCGTTGGCACTTAGCATTAGCTACTACTAGTATATAATAACAATAATAACAAGAAGACTGTCAGAAACTAACAAGTTGCACTTTATTACTTATCGCACTGAGTCACACGGCGGAGATGGCAGGAAAAAACCTTATTTCAATAGTGGACGTTCTTCACGGAGATGTTACATCGTTGGAAGCTAGCGACGACTCTTAACTGTAATCTATTACACAGTTGATATGTGAATGTTCCGCTGGAACACGTCACTCAGAACTCAGCTCATAAAAGATCTATTCATGTCTGAGCGCTCCGTGAGCTCCCTCTTACTGAGTAACTTAGTGTTTGCAAAACCAATTATTACATAACTTCTCGAAACTCTCAAACTGTGCATAGGTCTTATGCATGTTTACGTCAAGTACCCCAAAGCCTCGCTCTCGAATCACGTAATTGTGAATGTTTTCATAAATCAAATCCCAAAGCGTCCACAAATGAAAAGAATTCCTTCGTGAACACGATTTGCACATGCAAAATGCACGCACCTATTTCTTGAATATGAGGTGGAAATTGAGGGGGTGAAATTGATTAGTTTGACGTCATATATATGCCTTATGCCTGTTAGTTGTTATGACAAATTTCCAATCAAGCGTTAAAGATAAGACAAACGATGACTAAGCTTTTTGTCTCATTAACATTTCATTGTTTTCACAGGGCGTCAAAACGTTGCCGAAAGTTTATTTAAAAAAATAAAACTAAATTTATATAAATTTGAAAATTAATTGGAGAGTGAGCATAATACAAAATAAACCGCATTCTGATTTATTGCCACTTCACAGCAGGCGCGCAAACAGCAAATTTGAGCGGACCTTGTGTCAGCAGTCCTTAAAATACTATACACATTTGGTGTTTCAGTAATGTGTCTATTTCTTTAATAGTATTCTGTAACGCGGGAACATATTTTGGGGCACTATGAGCTCACGCATAGCTTGACTCAACGAACGCTGTCGGCGCGAGTTTTCTAGGGGGTCCGGGGACATGGGGAATTTTAAACTTTGAACATCATAGATTGCCGGAGATGTGTTTATTTTTACCATTTTAAACCGCAAAATTTCATCAACCTTTTCATCGTTAATTTTTGACGGACTACTCCCCTAAATCCGCGCCTGGCCTGTTAGTAGAAGCAATAAAAAAGTTCCAGCTGAGTTTTCACTAGATATCACTAGCTGTCATTTGGTGAGTGAGGTGTCTTTAGACGGCGCGTGCGAAACTTCAGCCTCCTTGGGTGCTTGCTTGTTACTTGGTATAGGTTACACATCAAATGTACATGCATGGAGGTGAGCCAAGGAAGAAAGCCTCTCTTGCCCCATGGTGGCTCTACCATACGTGTGGAGGCGCCTCTACTACTGCTATGCCTCTAAATTTCCTGAGGAACTAAACTCCTCGGAGGCGCCTCAGTGCACTCTTCCTTTTTTTCTTCCGTCCTTTACTTTTTTTGCCGTATTAGTCATTTAATTACTGTGTTATTTTATTTCCTCGTTGGTGTTGTGCGCTTGAACCGCCAGCTCCCAAGCTTTATCTTCTGAGTTGCAGAATAGCGTATAAGCAATATGTGGTGTCATTAAGCAAACCCCAACAACCATAATTTATACTTAGAAACAGATTAACTGTTAAAGAGGTTAACAGTTGATCGAACCAAGCCAGAAATTGAGGAAGGTTGACAAGAGTTTGAGCTATTGCTCTCATACGGCTGACAACTCTCGCGAGCTCCAATCGACTCTCGCGAGTTTCGAAATTCTTCAACTAAAATTTTGATAAGAGTTGTGTGCGTGAGTTCAGGCGGTTCGGTCACAAACCCAACATCGAACTGACGTTCACTGACTCAACGAGTATTGAAACTTCTGACTTACTTAACTCTTTAATCAGTTTGAAGTTGAAATCGTTTCTACTGTTCATTGATGCTCGTTCAATCGATGGTTAACGCTTAATACAGTGGCGTAGCCTGCAGGGTCTGGAAGTTTTGCAGGCCTATACAGCCGAGCGAGTGCCAAAGCCCGATCATTTATAGGGGGGTCCGAGGCCCCCTGGGAAATTTTTGAAAATTGCGTTTCTGAATTCGCCAGAAATGCACAAAAAATCATAATGCTACTTTCGTGCCAAAGCTAGAAACTGTCTTCCCGTGATCAGTAAACGTACTGATGACGCAGACACGACCCCCTGGGGACTGGGACGTTGTTCATTAGCTAAGTCTTTTCTCCACTTGTTTCTAACATCAAGATCAGGTGTTTCGGGCGAGTGTTAACCACGCAGCATTCATTGAAAAGTAACAACTTTAACAGATGCTTTTAAAAATTTGTTACCTTTCTTCTTTATAATTTTTCAATACAATTCTTTTCCCTGTCAAAATAATTTGCAGGCCTACAAGCTGGCTACACCACTGTAGTACATTCACTAAAAATATTTTGACTTCGACATTTTTCCTTTTTCAAACTGATTAAAGTTATTTCTGTAGGCAGTTAAGATATTGAAGACTCAGGGTGAAGTGTTGCCAGTCCGTTTGACATCGTTCTCGATATTGTTTGAGAGATTTCAAATCTCTTACTCATGCTTTCGGCATTCTAATTGAATGTTTAACTGCTTTTACATTATTATCTTTAATTTGGCTCTTCTCAGTCACGAAAAGGGAAAAAAAATTGATGTTCTCGTTATTGACTTATAACTTGAGACTGAGCAAGCCTGGTTTGGTTAGAAATTCATTTCAAGTTGGCTTGGCTACAATTAGACGAGTCGAGAGAGACTAGCTAATTTTAATTGGTTTTTTAGGGTAATTTTCAAACCGAGAGGTATATTTTAGGGTGCAAAATTCTCATGCCTTTACATTTCAGGGTATTTTTGGGACTTTTCCGACGGTCATCCCTACTCTTTCAAACCCTCCCCCCGGGGGAGGGGCGGGGAGCTTAAAGATTCGATTTCACCACAAGCTGCTAGTGATGTTAACGTTTGGTATTATATTATGTCACTTTTCAAATGGACGATTTGAGTTTTGTAAGCGTGAAATCATTAGCCAGTAGCCGACCGTGCTTGTTTGTATATCGCACGCTTTGTTAAGTAATTATAGAGAGTGATATTTCACGCCACATGTCTACAGTGCCAATATGCTCAATGCTTACGCGTCATTCTGTGACTAAGTCTTTCGCCCTACTTGGTCACGCCTTTGACATCCAATATTTCCTTTTTAAATCAAAACAATCCTGCAGAAAAACAAGGTTGTTAGCTAGTATGTCAGAGATCAGTGTTGTTTTTTTTTTTCCGGTAAAGGTTTTTTTGAAGCGACGTGGAACTGTTTTGTTTTAGCTTCATTAATCGCGAATTTTGAAAAAAAAAAACAATTACAACTTCATTCGTCATAGGATCTTAAAAACAGCCATTAGTTTGATTTTGACAAACTGTCTTCCGTCATCGTGGCTATTAAAGTATCGTTGTCAAGTAAGACCGCCTCACAAGAGATTGAATTAAATTTTTAGATTATATGTCAGATGCTATTTTTAACTCTTCAGTTTTTCGCCTGGAGATAGTAGCGAGCTTTTACGATTCAACAACAAATGCTAGTACGAATTTTTTTCCATTCGTCATGCTGTGAGTGCGGCGAAATCGCGCCATCTCGTTGTGCTTCCACATTCCCGTCTTGCTTACAACGAGATTTCGATATTCGGCGCATGAAGGACGAGATTTGGGCAACAGAGAGAAATGGCGTCATTTTTTGCACGCGAAATATGACGAATGGCAAAAACTCGTACTCGTTCCGGTTCTCACTGTCGAATCCAAAGCTTCGTTAAAGAGCACTTTTTTTTACTAAAATAATCTTATTGGTAAAACATGTTTAAAAATTAAAACCACAGGTACAACTTTTAAAACCAGTTGCCCAGTATGTCAATAAATTAAGTCGCGTTGGCCAAAATTACAACCATCATTTTCAAATTCATTTTATGCAATTTGTATTTGCACAAAGTTTACCGAATTGATTTTTGAAAATAAAATTAATGATTCTAGAAGGAATTTTTGTGTAGCACGACGAAATTTATTGCGTATTTCTGACGAAAGCTGTAGCCTTAGAAACGTGAGTCGATATTGTTCACAATGGTCCAACAATGATCTGTTGTAATATAATAAACCCACTTGATACACACACCAGAACTATATAAATACTAATTTCCGTTGAACTGGCTATAGCAGAGATTTAGTTGCGGATAGAAAGTCTGTAGTATTAACATCACTCAGAACGCTAAAGTGAAGGTATGTTCGCAATTTCGTTTTGAGTTGACTGGCTGTGTAAATTTTTCCTTCTATAGGATTAGACTTTGAATGTAGAAAATATATGATTCAAAAGTATTATTTGAGAGGTTGTAAGTGCACAGGATTAAGGCTTTAAAAGCTGCACGAAGCTAGATACACTTTTTTTTAATATAAATAGTGTTTTTCAGACTCAGGCTCAAGATTCTTAATTTTTGGCGTTTTAAGGCTGAAAATGTTCTTAAAATATCCTTAGAATACAGTTCAATAGAATATGTCTGCCAGCATGGCGTTGTCTTCCTGAAACTATTTTCTTAACAAAATCTTAAACTCGCTCGAGCTTGGGACACGTTAAACTGGCATTTTCGAGACTTTATATATTACTACTATACAATTATACGGAACGTACAGATACTGTCAGAAAAGCAAAGAAGAAATGTTATTTTAGTTTTCAAGTTATTTACCAGAGGTTTTTTTTCTAACTGGAATTTATATCATAAAGTATATTCTTATAAAAAAAGAGTGTGCATGAAGCTGTAGTTTAAAAGAGCATGCGGAAAAGTCTCTAAACGAAGATGATAAACCACTCATTTAGTCCGCTAGGGGCAGGTGACAAAACAAACAACGAACATTCTCAAAAACCTGATATCACTGGCAGGACAGCGGATTTTCGTACATTGAAACTTTTCAGATTGCGATAATTTGAAGCTAAAATAGTGCCAAGTTACATCGAACTACTAACTCTGAACACTTTTTCAAGTACTTATTATGTCTACATTAAGAACCGCTAGAAGCAGCTGTTCAAAAGGATTCTGGTAAACAAAATTTTAATACTTTTCGAACAACTTGACCAGATCTGCACCCTTTCCTTTATATTTCTGCCTCAAAACCTTTGCTTTGGGATGACTCAGCGTGCGTGCATATTTTTTATAAGTCAGTTTCGAGAGTGCTAACTTGTTTTCAAAAGGAAATTTTACATGGTTGCTAAAAAAATGATACTTGTGACTTACATAAGCAGGCCCAGCAAACTAACTTCCTCAAAGAATTGTTATGTTTCACAAGTTCCCGAATATCTTTTGGACGTTTTGGGTGATTTATTTTGTCGTAAAAAATTAACAATCAAAGAGAATCGTTATTCTTGTAAATTACTTATGTTCAATACAATCAACCTCCCGCTTAATTAGTTATACCTATCAGTGAACGTTGAAAGACTGTCCCCGCATCAGCTAATATTAAAGAGATGACAGAGTACTGTTTTGTTTGCAGTATCTTTACCAAAGCGTAACGGAGTTATGAAGCAATGCCAATGGTAAGAAGTTCGAGTAAATAAAATCCGCTTCCGGGAGTGTAAAACAATTGACTCGTCCTGCAATCCTGTTAAAGAACAGCCTTGGAAACTCGAGCGCTAACACAAACAAAAAGTTTGTCAAACTAGTTTATTAGATAAAATTGATTTACAGGCCAGTGTGCTAGTCAGTTAGATTTAGATAAACTCTATTACCTATTTATACAAGTTTGTTGCGTGCATTTAATCTCCTTTCAGCGATAGTCGGAGTCGACTTCATGCAGTTTGTTTGTATGTGTCAACAGGAACACCATCTATTCCAGTCGAGCACTAACGACCCCGTACCCCACCGTAGATTTTGCGATATTTCGAATGATCAAAAACCATTAAACTATCTCCCCCGAGTCGTTATTTGCACCTGTGAGATTACGACCTCCCTCTCCCACAAAGGCGAAATACGTCACTCTCGAGAGATTTGTGAATCCTCGCGCCACGAGGTCCTTTGTTCTAACATGAATCGAGTCATCATTCGAAAAGGCCAAATATGGCTAATTTGGTTAAGAAAATGGTGTATGTGTTTCTAGAAGAAGCGTTACAAACTAGTGTCTCACCATTTCTGGGAGGTAGGCTGTGAAGTGCGACTGTCAATCGCTTCGAACGCAAGCAATTTTAAAATATATTTCTATAACTCGCTCTTGAAAAATATAAATTGCTGTTTTACTGCACAGGGTAATGAATCGTTAATGACTTTTGATTACTTTCATGTACGACTCATTGTCACTGAAATCCGGAAAAATTGAGCGCGTGTCACAAATTTTGAGGTAAATTCAACAATTCAAGACATAGCTGGATGTTAGTTTGGCCTTAAAATAGGTCCTTAATGTTTTAGTGTTTTCAGCGTTTCAGGACTAGGAACTTTATACGTATTTGTTTATGTTTGGCATTCGTTTTTAACTGATGATGTAACTACAGAGGGAATGGAGTGCGACATACAATATAAAATGTGCAGTCCATCGGTTTTTGATATAATACATTCATTTCCTTGTCTTTAAGTGCCTTTGCGTGTGAAACGATGTCCGTTTACCGATATTACTCACATTCCAGAAACTACAAAAATTATCTCACATTCTCTCAAATTTAAACTTTGACTAAGAAGCTTACTTTGCCAATGGAAAGTTTAACTGTGTTTGAATTTGAAAATCAACACAAATCAACTTGATAAGAGAGACTTTTCTTTTTTCTAGATTGGAACTACATCTAGGATGAAAGCTGCTTTAATTTTCACTGTTCTTACTGCGCTTGGCCCTTTGGTATTCTGTCAAGATCTTGAGCTGCCTGAAAATTTTGGTCAAACGTACAGTGTTAATGGAGACACTAAAGAGTGCACCGTGAGCTCAGGGCAAAGAAGATGTCGCTGGTACCAGACGCAATACTATCAAGATTTAACACGCTGGAGGCTACGGATAGACACCAACATAAACAACATCTTTGAGAGTTCTTACTACCTTCCAAGTAACGACATGCTTTACAGGGTAACTGAAAACAAATTGTGTTATATTTTTATAGTTTCGAGTTAAAAATACTTGATGTATGAAACAAATAGGTAATCTCAATCTCTAGTTTGCACTGCTAGTCAACAACCAATACCAGGCTCATGCTGATAACACTGGCCGTGACTGATAGCATTTATCATTTTTTATTAGAAACCTGTCCTCTGCTTTCACGAACGCTGTTGGTTGGGACGTTTTCTCCCTACATAATAATAAGAAAGTGAGCTCGAGTTTTCTATATGCCAATAGATATAAGAGGGCGAACTATCGGTCATCTGTATTGTAGCAAAATATAGTCTGACGTGGTGAGTGACAAAATATAAAGACAACGTGTTCTACAACTGATTAACACAATTGAACAGTAAAACAAAAGCTTTTGTACTGGAAAAAGCAATGAAGCTAGGTTAAGGGGTCTAAACAAGATAAATTCCAGTTAGAAAAAAAAATCTCTGGTATATAACTTTAAAACTAAAATAACATTTCTATTTCTGACAGTATCTGTACGTTCCGTCTAATTGGTCACATCCATGTTCTGTAAAACAAGTCTCAAAAATGCCAGTTCAACGTGTCCCGAGCTCCTTTACCTACAATGGGACAGATACTGTGGAGTGGAGAAAATGCAATCTATGGAGAAGAGACAGTGGATATAATCAGGTCACTAAGGAAACATGGTGTATCCATTACAATAACTACAATAACCCTCCAACCACCGAGCCGTTGGCTTTTACTGTTACTCGTGTGCACTTTACTAGTGAGACACTATATAGGGGATACACCACGAACGTGGCAGATTCGTACTTCCAGTTACCAACCGAATGTCCTCCTCACCCTGGTGTAGACACAGATAACGTAAAGACAGAAGCACCAAAAATCACATCAACAGCAGCAGCAACTATGGAAGAGACAACAACAAACCCAGCGGCGGGAACGATGACAACAATTTCTGGAAATGGTGATGGTGGCGGCATATTTGTTGTCAACCGTAATGGTGGGGAAATAATGACCACGAAAACAACAATGGGAAAGACTCCTGACCGACCTGAAAATTTTGGTCAAAAGTACAGAGTTTATGGGGACACTAAGGAGTGCACTAGGAGTTCGGGGTACAGAAAATGTTGTCGCTGGTACCAGACGCAATATTATCAAGATCTCACACAAGGAAGGCTACGCATAGACAGCAATTTCAAAAACTATTTTGAGAGCTCTTACTACCTTACAACCAACGACGTGATTTACAAGGTAATAATAAAAACTCTGCTGTGTTTTTTTGGTTACAAACAAAGTTTTACACACTTAAAATTTTTGTATCAAACAAGAAACTTTTAAATAGAACCGTTCGTCAGTAAATGACGAGGCTATTTTAAAAACGAAGACAGAAATAGACATCACTTACTGTTTAAAAAGCGAGTAATTTGTTTTCGTTTATGAATATTACAACCTAATTGGCTTGAATACTCGTTGTCTGTAAAAACAAAGATTTTCAGACGAGAAAAGTAAAACTAAGTTAAAATGACATCGCAAAGTCATTTACAAGGAGCAAAATACTTTATTAGTAATACATATTGTAGCTAAAACAAAACTCTTGATTTGTCCTCCTTTCAGTATTTATACGTCCCGTCGAACTCGACACATCCATGTTCTGTAAAAAAAGTCTCAAAAATGCCAATCCAACGTGTTCCAAGCTCCTTTACCTACAATGGGGCAGACACTGTGGAGTGGAAGAAATGCAACATATGGAGAAGAGACAGTGGATATAATCAGGTCACTAAGGAAACATGGTGTATTCATCACAACTACGACAATTATCCTCCAACCACAAAGCCGTTGGCTTTTACTTCTAAGAACTCACATCTTACTAGTGAGACACTCTGGAGAGGATATACGACAAATGTGGATGATTCGTATTTTGTGTTACCGGGTGAGTGTGATAACAAGAGTAACATCACTATGCCAACAAAGGAAACAAAGACAACAATGACAACAACAGGTCGAGATGACAAGGTTAATATCACTATGCCAACAGAGGGAACAAAGACAACAATGACGCCTACAATGACAACAACAGGTCGAGATGACAAGGGTAACATCACTATG
>JAOBAT010058699.1:0-26391 GCA_026413305.1 Hydrozoanthus tunicans | reverse complement strand
TTTTTGCTGCTGCCCCGCCCCCCCCCCCCCCCACCCCTCCCCCTGTACTTATTGACCAATAGATGCGCTCACTCCATGTTATGCTGTAGGTGGAGCGTATGTCGCCAGAACGGTCCCGAATCACGCTGCTATTGCGGGAATCGTGGTGGGAGTCGCGGTGTTCGTGTGTGTCATCGTTGGAACCGCGTGCTACTTCAGGCGCAAACCAGAGAAATGGGCAGCCATACGGTCGACTTGTTCTGGGGCAAAGCGATCGTTTCAGAACAAAGTTTAAACTTAAGCTGCTGCCAATGAGTATATAAATTATAGATTTAGAAGAGTCAATATTCACAGCTAATGCCAATATGGTGGACTCGTTTCTTCAATCGTCACCATCCTGATTATTTTAAGTTTTTCTCCCATCATAAACATGACTGGAGTATAAACCCTATTAGGGTAATTTTTGATATTTTTGCCTTTCTCTTCACAAGTTTGTTAATTCTTCAATATCAGAATTAAAAGCTACACAAAAGAATTGTAAATGCGCTACTTTGGTTTTGAGTTGTAATGTTAGTTTGTGCGATTCGCCTAACACTTAACAATCTTTTCTTGACATTAACTCATTTTCGAGCTGAAACGGTGTTTTTTTCTGTTTGGACATAATTTTATCGTCGGGGGTGCTGTTGTGATTAGTCTGCGGATTAAGCCCCAACTTGCACTCACAAACCTCGTTTGCATGATAGCCAATATCCATTGGAACGGAGAATGCTTTGACAAAAGCAGTGGCGGATCTTTTGCTGAAAACGTGTGGTTAACTTCAGAGCGTTTGTACTTAAAGCGCAAGAGCAAAAGTAAGCTTTTGCCTTTTCTTTTGCCTAGCTTGTAGCTTTTCAAGGCGTGTATCAAGACGAGACGTTGCTTTTATTTTTATCCGATCCGAGACGCACCAATGGCGAGCCCCGTTTGCCGGCGACGGACGTTTTCTAAAACAAGAGGGTTTGTCCGCAGGCGTTTTCTTAAACCCCCACCCCTCCTCCTCCTTTTTTTTGTTTTGTTTTTGCTCTCACCCCGATTTTCGTGCGGTCACAAAAGAAAATCTCGCCACGACTCAACGGAAACACTTGCTGTTTCCGTCGAGTCGCCGTTTAGCTGATCATGGGCTCGGGGAACGAAACAACAGGAATAATGGGAGCAAAGACCAAACGTTGGATTAAAATAGGGTTTTTCTGAAATAATGTCATTTTTGTAGCTACCGCGCAAGCGCGACAGAAGCTACAATGCTATCGTTTTGATGGACAGAGTGGCGATTTTAAGTTGGTACGCCGTGTAAGACCGCACGAATTTTCCCGAGATTTTCTCCCACTGTAACTTGTAAAGACTCCCGAGAATTTTTCTCACTGCTTGATGAGATGCCTCATGTGTTTATGTTATTGTTAGCCGCATCTACGGCTTTAGTTACACAAGGAGTTATCTCTTGATGAGAAAACAACGCCTCATGTTTATGTTATTGTTAGCCGCATTTGAGCTCGCTAAGAAAAATCCATTGAAAATAAAATTTCGAAAAGGTATTGTCGAGTCGTACAAACCTATTGTTTGGGCCGAGCACCGACCAATTTCCATGTTGCAGAATGTCAGTCATTTGTCGAATAACCACTTATCTCGAACAATAGGGCTAGTCATTCAATGTACGAATCTTATGTAATCCGTAACTAAACAGTAAGTGGTATGGGCGCGTAGTCCTTACGACAACCTTTTCTAAAATAGCTGTACATACTAAAAAGCACCATATTCACATACCAATGGAAACAAGAACGAAGTAGCTACACGCACGCAATGCGGGCCTATTCTTAATATATGAAAATAAACGTACATACACCTTAAGAAAGCACTTTATCTTTATGTGCCCGGTTTCATATAATCGCTCCCGTCGTTGAAGTCGCGAACAAAATTATTTAGGGACAGGAGCGATTCATAGGTTTCCATATAATCGCAACGATTGCAACTTAAATGTCTTACGACCGACGTGGTCTGAGCCGAGTCATCTTAATTATTGGATTGCAGTGCAGAACATATTTACATAAAGGATATATCAGTTCATTAAGTCTCGCTATTACAAAACCTGTTAATTTTAAAACAAAAATTTACAAATCAAACAAAACTAATATTCAAATCAAGTTTTCATATATCGCTCCCGTCGCGAAACTCCAATCGCTAAAACAGCTACTGCTGCGAATGCTTTAGATTTACATATAATTGATACTGTCGCTTTGTAATTTTTTTCGCAACGGGAGCGATTGTATGGAAACCGGGCTTTACGAACGTTTTTCGCAAGAAACTAACTACAACCACCTTAAAGGGTTACGAGTGTGCAGTATTAGTTCTTTAGCGGCATATGTAATGAGCAACATGTATTGAATCACCTACTCCCCCCTAAGAATCAGTCCATAATATACAATCTATAAGGCAGAAGAGAATTTTTGTTCTACCGCGTGCGCGAACAAATCGTTTTACGAACTCTTTCTTTTATGTAATGTGTACAAACAGCTGAAGTTTTGGGTAAGTTATACTTATATATACATATATTTTTATATCCATTCAGTTTATATCCGCTTTCCTATTAGAATAATTGTATAAAATGATTAATAGCCATAGCCACTCGTGGCTGTTCTATGATGACTGTCCAGCACCACCCGCGAGTGAAAACGACCCTGCGCAACACATGAAGTGATAATAAAAAAAGAAATTACGCCAAGTCTGTTTATTGACTCTTCGGCCAACGGCTACGATCGCTGCTTTACGGATCAGCTGTTCGCTGTAAGGTCGAATGGCCTTTGTAGTTCAAAGTTTACTGAGCTGTATGGCACTTACACTTGGTTCATTTGTATAAGTCTTATAACTCAGTCAACAAACTAAAAAAACAACACCAAATCTTGAAGTGACGGAAAGCATTTTTGTTAGAGTACATAAATAACGACAACAACTTTTTTGGGATCAAATCATTTCACATACAATCTGAAGTACTTCTGCAAAAAATTTTTTTTAAATTTGGTCAACTTTTTTTTTTTTTTACAGTTGCTCGAACAAGCAAAATTTTCAGACTTCTTGGTTCACGGCCGCGTTTTCGGCGGACTGGGTTGTAACGTCATTCCCGACTTGAATATTGAGCAAATGATCTGAGGTCTTTCTAAACATAAAGGTACAAAAGAACTGAGAACTGTATGAGGAATTGGAATGTACTTCTGAGTCGAAAATATCTGATTCATTTTTCGTGTCCATCCTGCTGCGTTTTGATACAGAGATGTCCGGGAATGACGTCATAACCCAGTTCTATCAAAACGCGGTCGTGAACCGAAAAAACTTGAAGTTCAAATATGTACAAAAAATCGAGAATACGACCGATTTCAAAAGTTCTTTTCCTAAACGTCCTTTTTAGTGGTAACAAAAATAATTGTTAGTGTTATAGGCACTTTAAATATAAGTATCATCGAAGGCAAAACATCTATACTTTAAAAAAACCCGAAGGTGCTTGCTTAAGTATGACAGAAAACTTAATGAAAATTGTATCCTCTTTGCAGTAAGTGTTGCCACATACTTCCTCCTGCAAAACAAATCGTCGTGCACCTTTTCCGAGTTGACGATCAACGTTTGGCCTCTCGATACACTGAGGGTCGAAAGTTGCGACGATATCTTTTCGCCCGCGCAAACTGTCGCACTGGTCGAGGAGAGTAAACATGTACCGCGGGTAGACCGGCCACGTCAGCACTGCGTCATATTCACCAACTTGGAACTACAGCGAGAAAACACAGTTACTGCGGTTGATCAGAAATAATTTGGACGATTAACTTAAATAGTTATTTTTTGCCTCATGGATGCACGTCAGTTATCGACGAGGTTTAATCGGTAATGAGCTCGAGGTGAATTCACTCACTCATAAACTTTTAATCGAACAGTAATATATGCATTAAATTATAGGTTTACAGGGAAAAGAGCTCTTTCTTGTACCCTACCGGGGCTCGAACTCTCGACCACTCCAGCTTTTTGACTCTAAGGCTGATAACTTACAAACCGGCCACGTCGACAAACTCTTTTTGATTATTTATACGGTCCCTTTTTCTGACGCATGCAAACTTTTAGAATTTCTTCGCACGAAAACAAAAGATTTCATCACAGATTATTTTTAATTCAAAAAAAAGTTTTAACTTATTTTTCTACTTTTCAGACCGACCGACCCTTCAATTTTGGAAAAAATCCGTGCTCTGGCCTTACTAGATTACTGTGTGCCCGCTGCACACATTCGCATACAATTAGTTGCTTTTCAAGTGGCGATTGACAAGCAGGGGTCACAACCCGGCAATTTATCCATAATTCTGCTGTAAAATCTATACCTTTATGTAAGACTTCCCATAAACATTAATTTCTTATAGCAAATGGTGATGTATTCGGCGCGCGGGCAAAAACTGCACAATTGTTTCATTGTCGGGATGCATTTGAATTTGCTCAACCAACAACAGCGCTCGTTTTGTTGAGTGAAAGTTTAGGTACACGGAAATTTTCAACTATTCAATTGAGCTAACCTGGAGTCCCACGGAGACGTATTTTCCTCTTCCAGTGCCAATACCGTTCAACCAGACACCCGCACAAACTTTGTAGCCGTGCAGATGGGTCCAGAAGGCCTCGCTTATCATCGGCTCAGCTGAACGGCCAGATTTAGCGTCCATTAGTTTTCGGTTAAAGTCTGTTATTTTCCAAATTAATTCGCCGTTTGCTGTCCGACTTCGGATTTCCAGTATTTCCTGTCTTTGTAAAGCTAAAGCTTCTTTCTGTAGCTGGATGTGTTCTTTTTGAAGCTGAACTCTTTCCCTTTGGCAGTCTATTTGCTTTTTTTGCATTGAGACTAACTCACAAAGCAGATTGAGATGAGCTTCGACGTTCTCCTGTAAGTGATCGCTCATTTTTCGTCTTTCAGCCTAAAAGTCAAGTTTAAAGATTTAAGTTTAAAATTTAAGTTAAAACCAAAAATTTAGTTATGCCTTGGCTATGAAAAAATTACACACTTGTTAAAGAGTGAATATATTAACAACCAATAAAAAATAGCCAAACCTTGTAGTTGCAGCCAGCGTCCACAAACTTACATGGTACAATCAGCAAAGGGCATTGAACATTCACATGAACTGCCAGCTAGAAACATGCGGATAATGAAGCCATTTAGAACAAAACACCGTCATTAAAAGGTTTTTGAAGCGCTTTGGAAGCTAAAGACGTTGAGAAGGTAGAAAGGAGAACGGAAAGATTGACAAATAAATTAGTATAAAAAGAGATAGATAGATATTTTTTTTCTATTTGGCTTTATAAAACAATCAGAAATCAAAACTATTTGATATGCAATCAAAATATGAAACAACGGTGCTTGTTTTCCGGTAGTATGAATTGGGCAAATATATTCTAGCAACTGTACGTTATATGTCAGAATATTTGTAATTTTATTGTTTGTGTTTTGCCTGTTTTGTCATGTTCGATCCGTCAGTTGTAAGTCCTCATCACGTGTTCGTTACAAGAGGTCCCTGATAGGTTTGTTGATGGTCATGTGACTATTTTCTCGTGGGAGGCTCAGCATTCATAAGTACATCACTATTAGTAACAAAACGCTTTGAAGAACATGCAATTAGTACACATTTACTTTAGAAGTATTTCAAAACCAACACAAATTAACCACAACATAATGAAACGCTACAACACGCACGACATGACACGACACGACACGTGCGACATGACACGAGACGACATGACCCGACACGACACGAGACGACATGACCTGACACGACATGATGCGACACGACACGGCACTACACTACATACGACATAACATGAAACAACACGACACTACATCATACGACATAACACGACATAACATGATGCGGCTTGACACGAGAGGACACGACACTACATGATACGACACGACATGACACCACACGACAAGACATAACATGACGTAATACGGCGGGAAACGGCACGACACGACACGTTACGACATGACAGGACACGCGACACGACTGGTACAACACGACAAGACATAATATGACATTATGCGACACGACACGACATAACACGACATAACAGAACACGATATAACACGACACACACGACATGATATGACACGACACGACACGACACGACACGAAAAGACACGACACTACATGACACGACACAACGCGACACGACACGAAACGACACGACATGATACAACACGATACGACACGACACGGCACGGCACGAAATGACAGGAAGTGACGAAAATGACCACATATAACACAATTACGGCAAAACCACTTACAATAACTAAATTGGATAAAACATACCACAACATCATGTTCATTTTATATGACATGAATCAACAGATAATGTGCCATAACAAAGCATAACGGAATGTTACATGATATAAATATCACACAATATGTTGACGATTCGAAAAAATTAAAAAGCATAAAAGTAATTATAGTGTTTCTATTTGTTTGCGATGGAGCCTATCCATAGCGCCTCCGTTTTATCATAGTTTACTTTTAGGCCTGAAAAAACTCTAGCAAATCTAAAGCGCGCGCAACTTAGAGAGTGTGTGCTTCCATCTATAAAAATTTAAAGTGGAGTCATCTGCGTGTTGACTAATTCTTTGAACGTGATACCCTTAATATCTTTGCTTGACTCTATTGCGTTTGCTAGAACGTCTACACATAGGATAAAGAGATATTAGGAGGCAACTCTACTGATTTGTCTGATTTGGCTGAACTGTCTGATACAGCCCGGTGACCAAATGACGTGGTAACTCATTCAACGAAATAAATAACCTAGCCGTGCATGGTACTGGCCGGGAACAAATTTTGTGGAGCAATCATCAGATTTACGGCGTCATCTCTCATTACTGACGAAGCTGATGTAACAATATTGAAAATGTAGATAGTGATCAACTGTCGATTTTTTCATTTATCGTCGAAGTGATAGGACGAGTCATTTTACTTCATTTAGAGTTAAAATGAGTCACATTTTTCATTAACAAATTTTTTTCATTTATAGGGTGGGTATTTAATTTAGCGTTGTTGTTGCGGTAAGGCAAGGGAAACTTGTTAGCTTTGTTGAGAGACGTACCCTTAGTGCTAATATTTTTTTCATTTGTATCTATCCAATGTTATCTAATCTTACCGTTTCTTTATTAAGGTTTTTTGCACCACAGTTGATTGGACAAGAAATCGGGAACGACGCACAGCTTTGTAGGTGAAGCTGTAACATAAAAAGACATCTTTAAGCAAGTGTAAAGAGCAGACACAACACACGCAACTGATCGTAGAAAAGTTTAAACAACCGCCGCCTAGTTTGCCCTGTTGATAAGGCGCCAGTCTGTCGAGCGGGCGGCCTGGGTTCGACTCAGGGTACCGAACTTATGAGGTGCTGCCTTTGCTTCAACATTTGCAAACGGTTAGACCTTCGCGTCTTCGCAGATGAGGACGTTAAACCGTAGGTCCCGGGTGGCAGACCTCGAAGGGGACCTCGAGTCCAATTGCCTGTTCTCCCGTGACTCTTTGATTAAAAAGTTTTAAAACAAAACAAAATAATACACAAAATAAGAAAATTAGAAATCATGTTTTAGAGGTACTCTGTAAGCTAAACACATGCAACCACTTTTTTACCGGAAGAAGAAGATAGAAACGTACATTCATATCAGCAAATACGATATCATGGCCGCAGTGCTGGCAGGACGTCAGGCGGTACAGGCATTCTTTGAAGTGATTGTCAATCAGACGCCGCTCCACGGTCGTGCCGCAGTTTTTCGGACATTTGATATCCGCAAAGGTGCAGTACTCCAGGTGTCTCTGAACATACGAAACAAACAGAGAAAAATTCCTTTTTTCAGTTTAGTTTGCAAGTAATTTACCGCGTGCAATCATGTTGTTGATCTTATCCCGAAACAATAGCTTGCGGAAAAACGTGACGTACATCCAGATTTACAGGTACATCATACAAAGCTTATCATGTCTTTCTTCGAGCTTCCTATATCCAACACCCTTTATCAGCGACATTCACAGATTATCATGCATGCCTAGCAGTAAGCAGGGATAACGATTGCTCAAGTGCCATCTAAAACAACCTTAAGCTTGAGAGCTAGGCTGATAGCTCAGTTAAGTGGCCTATTCCCGTATAGTAGCCTATTCCCGTCTAGTAGCTTATTCCCGTCTAGTAGCCTATTCCCGTCTAGTAACCTATTCCCGTCTAGTAGCCTATTCCCGTCTAGTAGCTTAACTCCGTTTAGTACCTAGCTTCGGTCACTGGCCCAGCTCTGTTTAACGGCCAGGGCCGTTTATTAATTTGTAGCCTAGCTCTCTACAATCGGGGGATGTTCAAAGCGGTATATTTCAAACCAGAATATTCATATTCGTTTTGGAACATTTTCCAAATATTCATATTCCAGAGGCAAATATTCTCCAATTTTTATATTCCCTGGTCAGGCTGGCCTAATATTCATATTGCGAGGTCAAAATAGTCAAATATTCATAAATATGCGAATATTCATATTCAAAGGCCAATAACATGCGATATTCATATTCCAATATTTCGCCTTCACCCCCGACTCTACAAATTTCCGTAGCTCAGCATAGAATAGGAGCCTCTAAACGGTAATCCGAATGCGACGGGCTCAAAGCTCATCTGCAGCTCAGAATTTTTTTCTTACTTAAGCTCGTGTTACTCATTTAATATATCTTTCTCTTGAAATAAAGGCAAGAAACGGTTCATAAAGGTCTTTCTGGCTTATCGTAATTTCTGCTATCCTAACCAAAGTGAAATAGTATTGTCAGTTCTATCAGCAAACCTCGAGCTCGTTCAGATGACCTGTCCATCCGCAGCCTCGTTCTTCGTGAGTGCAGTGCACTTCTAAGGACAGCACTTGACGGTGGCAGCCATTGTCGGAAAAGATCTAGGATTAATCAAGTATCCAGATATTTTTCAAAACAAGTTATTCACTCTTGAAAACTTAACATAAGTTAATAACCAGCTTAATTACAAATATCAAAGCAATGAGCTTTGATTATAGGGTCAAGTTGGTTCTGCGAGAACAACAGCTTGCTCACTGAGGACACCTTGAATGAGGAAGTAGAGGAAGAGATATTTTTTGTGTTGCCATTGATGCTGGCCATTTTGGTTTCATTCCATGCTCGTGCACTACCTTCGCACTCATTTCTATGTTCCACCATTGGCTCCGCGCCACAGACGACATTGGTTTGACTGTAAGATTGCCTTCGATTCCTGGATTTCGCAAAGCTCTGGACCGTGTCGAACATCACAGTTTGGTCACGAAATTCTCGGAGTGACACCTATATTTGCCAACTGGATCATCGATACATTAAGGGACAGACAGCAGAGGGTGAAACTGAGTGTTCTCTGATTGGCTCGATGTTCCTGCAGGTTTTTCCTCAAGGGACTCGTCTTTGCCCTTGGCTATTGTTGGTGATGACGAATGATCCCCGCCTTCCTAAAGAGTTTCTTTTGTGGAAATACGCAGATGGCACCTCTGATTCTGTGGTCATTCCCCTACCAAGAAAAGCTCGCTGGAGCAACCGGCTAATTATACTCACCATCAATGGTCTCAAGAAAACCATCTACAGCTCAATCAAACCAAGTGCAAGGAGACCCAGACATGTTTCAAATACCCCCCCCCCCTCCCTTACCCCTGCTATGTTCCAGTCATCCTAGAAGACTGAAAGTTCTTGGTGTCAACATAAGAAATGATCTAAAATGGGCGGCTCATATGGGGACAATAAATGTCAAAGCTGCTAAGCGACTCGCCCCTAACTATTGAGACAACTGAAGCGTGCGGGAGTAGATTATGATAAGCTAGTCAGATACTATTGTAGTGTAACCAGCTCTGTTTTCGAATACGTTTGTAAGGCTTTTCAGTAGTCTGCTTAACTATAATCAGAAGAAATACAATCGAACGTATTCAGTGCCGCGCCATGCGCATAATTTTCCCTACTGGTAGTCATAGTGACGGCATAATCAGAGTTGGTCTCCCTGCCCTTTATAGCAGAAGACTATGTACAAAGGGGTTTTGGCGACAGGCGACATGGGCGACAGACAATTGTTAAAGCGCCGACACGCGACACAGATTGTCAGGAAAAGCGCGACAATTTGCGACAGCGGCAGAGGGCATCACAGAGATCAATAATGTATTAAAACACATCCAGGAACACACTTAATCAGTTTCTCACGATGTTTTTTGTCCGAGCTTTAAATTTTTAGAATATGTATATAATGAGACAGACACATTTGTTCGTCACGTTACATTCAGATTAATTTTGACAACGATTGATAAACTGGAGAAATAAAGGAATCGGCAAAGCAAATAATTGCATAAAAAATGAAAATTATGTAACTGAACTTTAGTTCAGACGAAAATGCGACAGTGACATTTTACACTATAAAAAGATGTTACATCTTTTGTTTCCCCCTCAGACTAGTCATAAAGGAAAGTTGAAATCCATGCAATTGTTTTAATGCTCCTATTTGTAAAACGAACCGTTTCGTAGACAACTTTACCATGAGCCATAGCTTTTGAATAGCAATTCATCTAAGACAATAGTTATTAAATGATTTATAGCTATGATTTAAACACTCTATTGTTTTTATCTATTTTCTTTTGACACTGAAGTAATCTTTATGTGTTTATATATTTCGGAGACGTACCGGCACTTGCCAAAGATCTGATCATGAACAAGACTTTACTACTTTCAGCGGGAAAATCAAACAAAGACACAAAGTAACGGAGTTGGGTTGTATATTGAGTTACGGATTCGCCTTCTGTCTATTTTTCTCTTAACTTCTGAATGTATGACGGTTATAGGAAATAAGATCTTTTGACCACCACGCGATCAATTACAGCCGTCAGCTATTGGACTGGCCATTCGGGTTGGGACAAAATTTTTGTCGCTAATGTAAAGTTCTCCATTTGTTTCTAAACAAAAAGAGCTCTGACCACCCGAGTGCCATAATGTAAAAACTACTTTAACTGGAGAGACACACTAATTTATCTTGAAAACACGTCACTCGCATTACGTTATACAACTGAGTATAAACAGTGTCTATGTGTTTTTTATGTATAGGCACTTTGAAAACCAGATTATTCATTATATACTACACTTTCCATTCCCTTACCTTGTGAGGATGAAGTGACAAATTGTCTAAAGGACACTTGGGCTTCTTGTTACTACAACAGAAAGATACGCAAAGTATTTATATCTGAACGCGAAATCTTCAGCGCATTGTTCCAGCTAAAAAGAATGCATGAGGGTAAATAAGAGAGTGGCAACTTTCTGTATTAATTTACTAGTATTAATTGATCACTAATGGTCATGGTCTCGCAAACACACGCTTATTTCATAACAACTTTCTATGAACAACGAGGCTCAGATTGGCCAAGTTTTAAAAATAATTCAAGAACGGCTCGGCCGGCTGTATAGCTGGTGATATTACTTTACTTACTGAGTGAATATCATCAATACTCAGGATATCGTCTCGGGAAATTGACTCGAATCTACAATAAATACGCGCGCGGGGATGAATTGTTCAAAATCTATTTTAAAAATTTAGGTATTGCAATACCTTGTAGGTTTAGTTTTTCTTCGATTTAAACACACACTGAAACAAAAACAATTTGAGGCGCAAGTCGCCAATATATTTTTAAGTCCCTATCAAGCTTTTTTTTTGAAGTTCCAGATGAAAAGTAAAACCCATTAATAATAGTAATTTTCGAAAAAAAAAACTTTTCTTGCCGTTCCTGCTACATTTTTTAGACTTGAAGCGTGCAATGATGACGTAGCAGGAGGCATATGACGTAGTACGAGGCATGAAGCAGCGACAATCTTTTTTATCTCAAAAATATCAATTCTTGTTACAATAATCACATTGTTATAACATCAATCAATAAATTATTCCCTTAAAATTGATTTAAATAAAAGATCTATAATATTTTTTAACAGAAATGAAATTGTTTAAACAAAAACCGCATAACTCATTGCTACTACGTAACAGGTTACCAGTCCCCGGCCTGCTCTGTCAAAATTTACATGCCATTCTTTTTTTTGGATAAAAAGCATACTTAGACGTGGAAATTGTCTTTAGTTCACAGATGACAACAGCTTTAATCCGAAAAGTAAAAAATTAAGCTTGATAGGGACTTTAAAGAACTATGAGCCCCGGCCAAATTTACTGGTTCTTACAAAAGAAGCATGTAACTTGATTGGCAATATCGTCACAAAGACGCCACAAAATAATTTGTATTCCTTAGAGTAACATCTTCTATGGTTAACGCTTTAGCAGTTTTGACTCTCAATTTGTGACCTAGTTAGTACAGGTCTACTGTACGCTTTCGATTGAATCGTTTACACTGTTTATATAATCCATCCGAACTCGGTCATGCCGTTTCCTTGTTCCCCTAAAATCATGGAAACCAGTGCAATATGAGTCACAACAAAGAAGTGAAAAAACAAAACACAATATCGTATACATCAATAGATATAAAGATTCCAAACCGTTTAAAACGTACACTAATAAAAGTCTCCAAGTAGGCCTTTTTTGCCACAATTTAGAGCGACGTATTGCGACTTAAGGCGATTTAAGGAATAATTGGGGTGAAAAATAAAAGCAACTAATTACAACTTAAGGCGACTTAAGGCAATTTAAGGGAACTTGGTAAAAAAATGACCGCGACTTAAAGCGATTTAAGGCGATATAAGGAAAAATGGGGTAAAAATGACTGCAACTTTGTGCGATTTGAGGCAACCTAAGGAAACTTAAGGCGACTTAAGAACCAGGAGAAGGCCCGGCCTTCCCAGTGATGCGGACTAATGTAAGGTTCTCAGTGAAATAGTAACTTACTCACAGTCAGATGAAAAACTTAAGTGAGATAACTAGCTAGTTTATAAAAGAACATACATTACATTCGACCAATCTATTGTTAAAGGAAAAATTAAAGTACTGGAATCGGTGCGTAAATTGGATGATCGTGTTCTGCCACGTAGGTCCCGTTAGAATTATTCAAACATTAGTTTGTTGTTTTGAAAAAAAAGCAGTCTTCCTTCGGGCACTTGGTAGATTCAAACCGAAGGTTACTAATGTTGCCAATACTTTTTTGCGACTTAGCGAAATTCAAAGAAGCCGTCGACCAGTCTCCAATATTTTTTAAGATAAGAAAACCATTCGTTCAAAAAAGACACGACGTCGTTAATCAGTAAACAGCTAAAGTGGTAGCCGCTTAAGACGGGAAGAGAGGTTGAACTAGAGATCGGTCGGGAATTCGAGGACCGACTTTCTTGCAGGCCACTTCTCCACGGAACATGTATAACTACGAATAGTACATTCTCGGTTAGTATGGATCATTTTATGGATCACAGATCTGCGCGGTCATTGCATACCGCCAGGTGCCGCCGGTCAATTGCGGAGGATAGTCCATTGATTCAAAACGAAGACTGTGAATGAACTGCAAACTCTGCTGAAACAATTAAGCAATGGCCGTCAAGGGCTAAAACAACAACAGCCTAGTGATGAAGCAAGAAAGCAAAACAAAAACTTGAATAGGCCTAGAAGTTAGAATTTTGTTTTAATGACACATAAACAGGTATACACACTAATCATTTCGCAGTAAGATTCTCGCCTGTCTCTAACTTTTGAGAGAGCTGCAAGAGAGAAACGCGTCTTTAAGAAGGAAAGAACAAGTAAATACCCACCTTAAAATCGGCTGCAGACAACTCTTACAGATTCGGTGTCCGCACGGCGTAACTTGCACTGGTTCACGAAGTGCCGTTAGGCAAATCGGACACTCGAACGATTTATCCAAAGAACTGGTGAATTTTACCTCGTATCCAGGCATAGCACTAGAAGCTAATTAACAAGTGTTTCCCACTAGCTGAATTACTCTCTCAACTAACAGAGTGGCAAAAATGGTGCTCCTATAGCCAAATTTAAAACGTCGTTAGTCAGTAACCGCCTAAAGGAAGCTCTTTGCACCATGGAACTCTTGTAATGGCATTCCCTAATCACCTTTTGATATTGTACCAACCGTTTCTAGAAGCGTCTTTGACAACCAGTGGTCAATTTGCTAATGTAATTTTTCCTCTTCGTATGTTATTTTCACTGAGGCCGGCACAAGCAAATCATCGAACAAGCTTTTTGTAGTTGAATCTTTACGCCGATCGGAGGCGATAACTAAAACTTGTTTTCTTGTACGAGGCTTTACGTAGCTTTCGCGCATTAAAGTACTTTCACTTCCAATTCATTGCCAGAGGTGTGATGTGTATCAGAAAGCGTTTTGGTGATTTTTTCTGCGTTTTTCTACTATTGACGAAGATTTAAGACAATAGGCGCTGAGAGAACAATTGATAAAACAAAGAAGTTGTTTAGGAAGTTCACCGTTCTCTTTGTCAACGCCCATCGCCTTTTTTAAAAATGACAACATTGAGTAATTCAACGTTAAGAGGTCGTGATACTATCACCTGGCGCACCTTAAGGCTAAACTGGCCACCAAGCCTTGAAATGGAGCAAATGTGCAAGAAGAGAATTTAGTTGTTGTGTTTGATGCCTAAAAAGTTATAAAGATTAGCAAGAAAAATCCTTACTGCTGTTGATTTCTGTTAAGAAGGGATTTTCCGTTTGCTACGCGAAACAATACTTCAAGAACATTGAAAAAGCTTTATAGCTGGTGTTTTTGCTTTAACTCGTGTAATAAAGATTATCACATTTTACCAACTAAATTCTTTAAATCTTTAAGCAAAGCTGTCGTAAATTTAAGAGACCCCCTTATCGACAATACAAAGCGCTAATAAAGAACCTGCTCCTGTGTTATGTTGTGAAGGCTGCTCCGACTGCAGGTACCTGCCGATTCCTGTGCTTACTTAAAACTGTCCGTATTACAGAGTACAGCAGTTGACTACTTTGCTTGTTATACCGGCTGGTACAGCATGCCTAAAACAAAACATTGTGCTTCCAAGTAGTAAAAGTGGCGAAACGGAAGAATAAATCTATATGAGTAAGAAATAAGCTTGGAGTTTTCGCACTCCCGTTGTGGAACGATCTTACTCCCACTGTGGAACTATCTTACTCCCATTGCTCAACTTTCTTACTCCCATTGTTCAACATCTTACTCCCATTGTTCAACTATTTAACTCCCATCGTTCAACTATCTTAACCCCAATGTAGAACTATCTCACTCCCATTGTGGGATTATCTTACTGCCATTGTTCAACTATCTTACAGTCAGACCGTGGAACTATGTTACTCCCGTTGTGCAGCAACCTTACTCCCGTTGTGGAAATATTTTACCCCCGTTGTGAACTATCTTACTTCCGTGTTGTGGAACTACCTTACTCCCGTTGTGGAACTATCAAACTCCCACTGTTTAACTATCTTACTTCCATTGTGCAAATACTTTTCCCCCACTCAGAAACTTTCTCCCCCCTGTGGAACTATCTTCCCTCTACTATGGAACTATCTTTCCTCTACTATGGAACTATCTTCCCTCTACTATGGAACTATCTTCCCCCCATTGTCGAACTATCTTCCCCCCACTGTCGAACTGTCTTACTCCCTTTTGTTCAACTATCTTATTCCCATTGTGTCCGCAAATTATGAAACAATCTTCCCCCTACTGTGAAACTATCTTACCTTCGTTTAGGAACTAGTTTAATCCTGTTGTCGAACTATCTTACCTTCACTGTTGAAAAATTCTCGGAGATTTTCCCCACTAAGAAAATATATTATCTCCTCTATACTAAAATATATCTTCCCAAACTGTTGAGTTAACTTCCATCCTCACTGTCCTTCCCCACTTTGGGATTCACATCCTCTAACTGTGAAGCTATTGTTTTTCACTTCGGGGCTTTCTTCTCTCCATTAAGAAAGCTATCTTATCCCAGTTTAAAACGCGGATTCGAGGGCTATATAGCGCACACATGCTTTGTTCTTATTCGCTGGTATGAAAGTTCCTTAGTTTTGCAGTTTGGACGAGAGGACGAAACCATTGGCCTAATAACAACAAACCTGATCGAAAGCGATTTTTAGGTTTGTGAACTGTTGTAGATTATTACCTTTTTTATCTTACTGCTGATTTCGTTTTCGTGTGGACCTTGTTGATTTTGAAAATGTTACCTGTTCCAGCGTTTCTCGTCTTTTTAAAATGTATTCTGGTCTGGCTGTCAGTTTCGATTTGAGTTGTATCGAATTACTTCGTGCAAAATTGTCTGCAGTAATTATCTATGTTTGTGATGTTTTTGGTTAGTACGAGGAAAAGGTGTTTTGATTCTTTGGTAGAGAAAACCTTTAGTTCGTGAAAAAAGGTCGCAGCCATCACCGAAACGTTGGAATTTCTAAAATTGTTTTTACAAATATAACTCACTTTTTCCAAAGCAGCTGTGTTCACAGATTCTAATAATTGCACTGGCAGATTGCCGTAAAAAAGGTTTTCAAGAATGTTTCCTCTTAAAAGAGTATTTATCATTGCTATTTATTTCATTATTATTATTATTGTTGTTATTATAATAAACTTTAGTTTGTGCCATTCAGGCCTAAAATTTTGCTTTAAAAATTTTTTTTTTTCAAAAAACGTTTTCGTAGTCACTCATCTTCCTCGGTTATGAAAAAATGAAAAGAATAATTGCCAAATGCTCTAAAGACCCTATGAAAAGTTAAATAAGTGAGTCGGAGTGTATCAATAGTTTAAAACCAGAGTTCAACTCTTAAGGTGAGTGGTCCAACAGCCAAATAATGAGATCGTGACAAAAAGTGCTATGATATCGATACACAATCATTCGTGTTATTTTACTTTTAGCGTTCTTATTCAGAAACAGGATTCATTTTTCATAGAATTTTTTTTTGAGATATAGAATTCACAGTTTTATTAGGCCCTTTTAAACTTTTTGTTTAGGCATTTCGTTCGTATCTTCGTAGCTTCATTAACATCTAATCTGCATAATGTAATTCCCATGCAGATGACCTTGTACATTATTTAAATACGCGGTATTCTTGTCATTTGTTGCTTAACTGTTTTTTAAAGCAAAATTTTAAGTTCGAATGGCACAAAATAAAGTTTATAATAACCTCTACGGCCTACAACAAAAGTGTTTTAAAACATTGACAAGAACATTCGGCATCACTATTATTATTTACATAATTATCATTATCATTACAGCTGCTATGAAACTGTGCCTTTTGTATCCACGCTATTTTTTGTGTTAATCAAACTGACATCTCATTAATACTAAAAGGAAAAAGAGCAAATATTGTACTTTGACGATTTTATTTACTATTTCCTAATCCTCTCCATGCAACTTTCCGCAATAGCGTAAACCGTTTCCGAATTTGCATGAACCACGTTTACCCGGGAAAATATTTAAGATATCGTGACTTAATGCCCACGCTTTTTTGTAAACTGATTGCATGTACGGTTTGGTTCAATTAAGTTAAACATCCGTTGTGTTTCTTTTTAGCCATAGCATTGTGCAACATCTTGTCTTTCAACCCACAAAGTTATTTTAAACGATATATTTTGGTTAATGATTATGAGAGGAAAAGGTATTTTACCCTTTTTGCAGAAAGACCCATTTATTTTCTGAAAAAAGACCATAGATACGATCGAAACAATATTCTTAAAATTTATTGTACAGATATAACTCGTTTCTACCAGAGCAGCTGTGTTCACAGACTTTAATAATTGCACAAGCTGATTGCAGTGTTGTTTCTAAGGAAAAAAATATTTTAACTGAGAGTATTTACGAAAATATTCGAAAGATTTTGTTTTGACGTTGGTCTTTCCTCGATTCCTTTTGCCGCTCGAAATTTGAAATACGAATTAATCATTCGAGCAACCCTGGTTGTACAGCGTTTTAATGTTTGGAGCAGTACTGTCCGCTTACGCATTAATTTTGTGATGTCATACTATAAGATGCGTGATCCGTACTCGCGAGTATCACATTCCTGTGCCACAGTTTTCTAACTTCTTACATGGCTGACACTATTTTTAACAGCTTCTCACCACTAGTGTTGAGTTCTATAAAATGCTTTTAAGATTCTATTATTAAAGAATACTGTTAATTTCGTTCACTTGCACGTGCCTCTAAAAGCATCTTCACATCTGTATCTCTAACACTTTTTGTAAATAAAGTGATTTCTATCTTAAACTGATTCAATATGCTTTTTTCTTTGATTTTCCCGTTGTTTAGTTCGGCACCAAGCTGAAAACTTCGAGCTTACACCTGGCTTTGGTTAGAACTGGTACAAATGACCGTTTATAAAAATCATAATTATTTTCTATTTAGATAGATTTACTACAGTTTTTCCTTTTTTTTGTTCCGAAAGATTAGATTCCTTTTGTTTTCAGTGAAATTCTTTTCTTCGTCAGTGCTACAAAGGTACTTAACACGCGCCTTGATTTTGATGCTTTTCTTCTTTTTACTTCACGCGAGTCTTCATGAAGGAGTGAGCGAAATAGATCCCGTATTTTGTTGTTGTCGTTTAGAGAACACTCTTGCCATCTAAGGCCCCACTCTGTTTGTACAAATTGCTGTGTTTCCCCCTGTAAGGACTCGCTGGGTTCTGTAAAAACATCCTCCGAATCTGTAGACGCAAGTTCAGTTTCAGCGCACAGCTTGTTTGAAACAACAATTATTGGACAATGCGATTTACCAGAATGTTTGATCTCTTCAAAGTATCTCTTGAGTTTTAATAACGAAGCTGGCTTATCTTCTGAGTAGACCAGTAGGAAACCGTCAGCTTTTTCAATTGCAATCCTTCGCATTGCAGGAAATTCGTAAAGTCCTGAGTTCTCAATTATGCTCATCGCGAAAGACTTGTTTTTATAGAAGAACTGTGTGGAATAATATTCCTCAATAGTTGGACAATAACTCTCGGGGAGCTCTGATCCAAGAAATCGGAGAATTAGTGTCGTTTTTCCAACACTGCAATCTCCAAACACTGCAACAGTCACCGTTTGTAGATAGCTACTACTATTAATGTTATTATTTGTGTCAAGCTTTATCTCTTCTTTGTGCCGTCTTACAGACATGTTGGTCTCACAATTAATCTGGGTTGTATCGTTGTCTCGCCGTTATTTATACAAACGCCCGTTACCAAAATATCTTTTGAGTTCTTGTCTTTCGCTACGAGTAATGTATGTCGGACCAATAGAACTGAACGTTCGGGAATGACTTTTGGTTCCATATTTGTAACAGTCTCGTGCACAAAGTTAATAATATGCGTGACGTGTGAATTGTGGGCGCTACCTTTCTGTTAACGTATGCGCCTGCCTGGGTTGACGGTTGCTTGCAGGTGGTTGACAAAAAAAGGCGACAGGCCACGTGTATTATTAAAGAGCCAATAGCTAAAATAATCGTTTGTTGATCGACTTTACAAGATTACTAGACTAACCCACTCAATCTCCGGCACGCTTGATTCGGTATAAATTCGGCAAACTCATGGCGAATCCTGAATAACGGTGAGAATGAGATTATTTTCAGTACAAAGAATTTATGGTAACGCTTTTGTGCTATAAGGCTTTTCTACTTCAAGTACAACAACTTAATTTTTCGAATCGAATACAATGCGAGAGCCTACCAAAATCTAGATTAATTTACCGGCAGAGTAAACGGATGCCAAACCGGTTACGATGCAAAACGTGGGCGCTGTTAGACAGCTTCCCCTGTAAATTTTAGAAATGGCCAAAAATAGTTCACTTGTCTCTTCCGCTTGGCGAAAATAAAAGTAAACATGATTTGCCATTGTATTTCTAAACAATCCAGCGTCCTAATGACGCGATAGGGAAGATCAACAAAGGCTGGGTGAACGAGAAGCAGTTGTAATACTGTTGTAATACATCCAGACTTCATGTCTCTTCTAACCCTCAGCTTCTATTAACGGAACAAATTGAACTTCCTCCCCCCAAAAATAAGCAAACTGAATAATCGAGCTACTTCTTCTATCCGGCCACGAGGGTTGGTTTATCCGATGTAAATCAGTATAGCCTGTACCTCACCTACCCCACGAGGGTTGGTTTGTCTACTGTAAACCAGTACAATCTCCACCTCACCTACCCCGCGAGGGTTGGTTTGTCTACTGTAAACCAGTACAATCTCCACCTCACCTACCCCGTGAGAGCTGGTTTGTCTACAGTACACCAGTAGAGCCTGCACTTCAACCAACCATTGAACGCTACGCTCTTTCTTTACAATGAAGCAGATACTATAAAAAATATATACATTCTCTATCTTTGAGAGAAGAAAGAAGTAGCCGAAATGCCAAACAGTATATCTTTTAGACAGTGTTAACTTTTTAAACCCTTTTGCAAGAGCAGATATATCTCAAATAGAATTAAACATAACTGATGAGCAGCAGAAATGACCTGTATATATATACGGAGTAAGCTGTTTTGTAAGCCCCAGAAGATCCTGACAATCTAGATTTACGATTGTAAATTAAGATTTTGTACATAGTGCAAATGCCAGTATCAAAGTAGCTGAAAGCCTGGTTTCAAAAGTAAACCACCAAAACTGAATTTGCCCACAGGTTTGCAAGCTTGTCTCCGATATCCTTCACGCCATAAAAAGTCGTTTGGAAATTCTACGCCGTTTATAACTAAAGAAACTCCTTTCTATTAAACATAATTTTTGCTAAAGTTTAAAACACGCACTGCCTGGCTGAAACTTCCTCTTTCTAGGGACCTGAAACCCCACGCGAATGGAGTTACAGTTATCGCTGCCATTACAAACCTACATGTTTTCATTAAAAGACCAAGTATTATGTTAAAATTAGTTACGTGGCAAAATATCATTAGGCGAAAATGCAAGAAATAAAACACAGAGCCAGGAACTAAGCATAAACTTTTTGGAGTTCTACTTTGAGCGGAAACACTCGGCGATAAGACTTCCTCAATAATATTTTGAAAATGGCAAAAAACTCAAAAAACGTTAAGCAACACGCAACTTTCAACCTTTTTCAACTTTGGCTCTGTAGGTTGGTCGAACTGTTGATCCAGCTATGGCTTTGTGAGTGAAAGCCGAATCCAGGGTGTTGACTTTTCAACCTGTACGTTCTTGTTTCAACCTTTCTGATTTGAACTGTTATTTTGGAATTGAGGGTGTTTGCTAGAGAGTTTCTCATAAGAGCCGAAAACATTCCCTTTGATTTAGTGAAGTAACAACTGTATGACTGATTTTGGTACGAACCATGCATGGTAAGAGTTAACCAGCCCTGGTGTGCCAAGTAAAGGCATGCCACTTAGCGGGGAACTGAACTCTACAATCAACATTCGTAATTGAAATCCTTTAAGGTGTTGAGAACACATCTTAAACTTTTTTTCTTGTGTAGCGCTGATTTTCCGAGAAATCCTAGTTTGTATGTGCGTGTTTCGGGTCGTTTGGGGTCATTGCGCGCGGGCGCTTGTCGAGCTGTCAGCGGTAAACGAAGGTAACGTGTGACGTAGGCTATGGGGAGCGAGCGAGCGCGTGAACTGTTTATGATGTCATAAGCTCGCTCACACAGTCAAGAGTGAAAGTTACAACTTTCGTTGTGTGCGATATCTCACTTTTTCACTCCGGGCCATTTCTTACCCATATCTGACGTCATAGCCTCACTCTTTCTCTGCTTAACCCTTACTTCTGAGCCGCCGGTACAATGCGGCAAGTAACGTGTTTTAAACTCGAATTTCTCGGAAAGTCAGCGCGATACCGACGAGGAACTTTCTTTAATATCGTTTTCACACTCAGTTAAAGATTTTGTTTGACAAAAGTTGATTTTAGGGTTCAGTTCCCCTTTAAGTATTTTGACATATTGTTTGTACTTAAAAGTACTTGAAATGGAGACTGAAATTTCTGCAGCCAAGTATTGAACAACTTCGTATCCACTCGTTAAAGGCAGTAATTATACAAGCTGATTCGAACGACGATGTGTATCACATCAGAGTGCGATGTGAAGCAAATATTACACCACAATTGAGATGTGTAGTGAAACTGTCATTTCCGAGAGAACCAACATTCAAATTCAGTTTAAAATGTTGTAAATAAGAATTATACAAAGAAAAATGTCATAGCAGGGGAAAAAGCTGAGAATTCATAATTTATCTTATCTCAAGTTTAACAGAGTACTGTTTTTAGCCCTATCTAATATTTTACGCAGCTTGATTCAAAGGCCAAAGAATGAAAGGTATTTCTTAAGCACCATAGAAACAACATAAAGAATGTTTGAAGTAACAGCACATCATAATGAGATTGACTCAGCAGTTTCTTCTTGCATGAAATTTGACCTTTTATTCTTTTCAATTTCAAGAAGGGTAAGGGAGATTCCTTAAAAGTAGTAACTCAGTATCAGCTGTTATATGCCTGTCTTATTTCCTTGTACTCGTTTTATGGGTGTATTCAACATTTTTCCGTGTATACAAAATGAATTATTCATCACATACTGAAACCAAAAATCGTTTTCACCATCTATGTTGTATACGTTTACCAGTTCAAAAGCAGTTTAGGAACAATATTTGGGACAAGCTTTAACTGAAGTATCGAATGTCCATTTTCTTAAGTTTAAAAGTCGTCAAAACAATTTTAACTGATATTCGAGTTTCAAAAAGAAACAATACCATAACGATCCAAATTTATACTACCAACTTATCCTCTACTTTGCGAATGCACGAAAATCTGATATCTTCTTTATCGCGTTGGCGGCTGCAGAGCTAGACCGTTTCGGCAAAGACTGTGCTCTTCGTTTGAGGAATTCATCGAGTACAAGCGGGAAGACTTTCTCGATGCCCCAATTCATTCGGGCAGACGTTATGATCCATAGATAGCCCCATTCTAGTTCAACAAGTCTTTTTGTGTTCACTTTCTTACCATCCCTGGCAAGATAGTCGATACTTTTTCCCTGTACATCTTGATCGGATTTGTTCGCAACTACAAGAACAGGTTTATTCTTTCCATGTATCTCCTCTATTTCTTCCCTTATCTGTGTCAAATAATCAAAGGTGGCTGACTGCTCAAGCGAGTACATCAGAATGATGAGATCAGCTCTTTCAATTTCCAAACGGCGCATCGCAGGAAAGCTCTCAGAGCCTCCGGTGTCAATAATATTAAGTTGAAATTGCTTTTCCCTATATTCAAAGTACTTGGTGAAATACTCTTCAATAGTTGGAATATACTCATTTTCATAAGGTTCGTTAAGAAACGCCTTGATTACGGCCGACTTGCCAACTCTCGCTGCTCCGAAGACTGGAACTGTGAGCGTCTTGTAAACTGAGGACTCGCTTCGAACTCTAGGTTCTTCGTTGTTCTTCTTTTCGGTTGCTTTTTCCTTCCTCCATTTCTTCATTGTTGTCAATTTTAAATGATCTGTTTAGCAAACTGTACACTGCCTGCACCTGCGTTAAAAAGAAGTTGACTATTCTTCCACGTCAGTAATTTAAAATGTCGCTCGCACCCAACCAATGCGTTGGCCTCTTCAATTTCCTTCCTGTAATATTGAAGTGTTCGATGAAGTAAAAATGAACACATCAGTTAGTCCAATTAATCTGAGGTTCTTACTGTTCAATGAAAACAAAATGTTTGCGTGAGTGAACGCTTGAGATAATTTCTTGTTTGCACACGAGGTTTGCGTAGTCCGGTTATTTACTCGACAATCTCAACGCTTGGGAGATCACGCAAATTGACTTAGTTGCACAAACTGCAGGGACAAGTACTACATTTGCATTTGAAAGAAGGCCGCAGAACTGTGTGTCAGGAGATCCGTGGGCGATATTGCTCAAGTTCCCATTTCCATGCAAATCAACTACGCGGCTTCCCGCGTGTTATCTTTGGTTAGCTACCAGATTGAGATGAATGGGTTGATGTGAACTGTGAGTTTCTAATACATTATTCAAGAACAGTTTAGAATCTTTATAGAAACCGCATATAATCTGTATAAACGTAGCCGATGTTTGTTATTTATATTGCTAAAACATACTCAGGTCCAAAATACGAGAATCATAACAAAAAAAATCTTGGAGTAATAACTGATTGTTATCTTAAGTGGAAAGCACATATTGCGTTTTTAACAGAAAATTAAATTAAACAGAGGAAATAGAGCTTTGTCAAAGATTCTGACATAATGTCAGCCATTGAAATTCTTATTAACCTATAATACTCACTACTCTATCCCTATTTAACATATTATGGTCTTATAGCATGGGAAATACGTACTGTACCATAACTTATACTAACTTATCCTTCTAAAAAAGCTATTCTCAAACTATTTCAGTTCATCTCATTCATTACAGCAACGCAATTCTTTTCAACTCGTTTTTCACTAAGGTTAGTCAATCACACAATTACAACGCAAAACTCGCATCAAAATCGTCTCTTTTGTCCCGCACGTTACAACTTACTATGGTAAGTTCAGTATATAAGATACACAGGCGCAATAGTGTAGAACTCAATTAAGAAACAATTAAAAAATCATAAAAAAAGCAGATTTCACAAACGTCAGCTGGTGGTTCATTAGATTGACTGCTCTAGTGTCTTCGGTTCGTTCGTGAGTTTTTCAAGTTAAGTACTAGTCTTGTTAATTTTTTTTTGTTTTGTACAGCTTTCACTCACAAACAAACGCTGAAAGCAAAGTAACAAAGGCAAAAAATAGCATAGCAATTAACGAGTTTTTAATCATAAAATTATATTGTGCGCTTTTAAAAATACGAACACGCTTTTACAACATTTAGCACATTTCACCATAACTAACATTTGCTTTCTTTCTTTCTCAAAGTATTTTGTAACCACACGATTTATGATAAGTTTGTATTTTAGAATCTTTATTGAATGGATTTCACTTTAGAGACAAATCTGATAGCTGACGTCATAAACTCACGTAGAGTTTAAGAGTTTCTCACGGGATTAAGTACCGTGGCCTTGCTAAGTTGTCAGAAGGTCTATTTTGTGTTATGACTCATTATTTAGAGAACCTAGCATTAAATTTAGATTCACCTTGTGTGGCTTGCCTGCTCGATAAACAACTAACTATGCGGCCAAGTTCATTTGGCAGTTTAGTCTAAAGACCGAACTCTAATCAGAGTGTAGACATAAATAGACTTTATGGTTAACATATAGAGAGAACCAAAGCAAATGTACAAGAAGGAAGAACAAGTTATTGTAACAGAGAGTACTAGAGAGAGAACAACAGAGCAAAGAACAGTAGAGAACCATGTAGCACCTCTGTAAAGAACGTTCACCATCAAAATTCGTACTTTCCTATTCCCTATTGCAGTTATAAACCTCCATTACAATTTACTAGCTAGCACGGTCTCCGACCTATATTCGCCAACGAATTTCGAAACGTTCGACATAAAATGTCAGTGATAACGATAATCTGTTTATTTGTTTCATTGTTGTTTACAAATTTAAGAGCTTCTCACAGAAAGAGTGTTTGCGGTCAGTTAAGAACGGTCTAACCTTTAGAAAGAAAATCTGGAAGAGAGGCTGTTACTAGTGACCACGGATTAGCTCTTGTTGTTCAACGGGAAACCAAACCAACACAGTACAGCTTTCGCTACGTTACTCCCTGTACCCACCTTGTTCCATTTCGCAGGCCTGATGCAAGTTTTCTATCTTTCTTTGTCTCGAGCCAGTGCATGCAGTACTCTGTTTGAACAATGTCTTCGAAAACTGCAATCCAAGCCTTGACCTTTTAAAACGTATCGGTTTCTTATTTCTTCTCTTCCATACGTATGTATCAGTCAAAATTAGAGGCATTTTGAAAATTTGTAGAAAACTCAGAACCACTAGAATGCCTGCATAGAATGTCTTAGCCATAGCAGTATCAGTTGTTGGGGAAGCCGTTGGATTTTGAGTGCATGAAGTGGGTACATGGCGACTTCTGTGGGAGGTCAATGATGTACATGGGCCCTTCTGAACTTAAAATAACTGGTTTTCAAGTTTACATTTCCAATAACCAGGTAGCATTTATAGTTATTAGAGGGCATATAGTGTTTGATCAAAGAAACTACTTAGATTAAGTGCCGGTCATCAGAGTTTGAAAGTCCGCAAGGCAAACATGCTTAGACCTAACTCAAGCGGCTGACTCGTGTCTGCTACATGTTTCGATACTTGCTCGCGAAGGTCCTTCTAGTACTCAGTGTCCTCGCCCTGGATGGTGTGACGAACCGCTTAGATTCATAACATGGAGCAGCCATTCCTGTAAGTGCAAATACAGTAGGAAAAAAACTTTTTATGAACCGTTGGAAATGGAAATTACAGTATAACAGAATCAATAACATGCTTAAGCCCACCGCACACTTGTGTGATAGCATGCAATTTTCGTCGCATGCAATCGAAATTGTTGTCGCACACTCACCGCACACGTTTGCGAGAAGATGCAATA
>JAOBAT010058688.1:0-26402 GCA_026413305.1 Hydrozoanthus tunicans | reverse complement strand
TTGCGCCTCTCTTGCGTTTGTGAAAAAAAGAGAGATGTGACGTAATCTCTTTATACACCCGCAATGCACGCTGGGTTCAGTGTTCTAAAAATCATGGTTGAAATAAACCAGCTCGATTGAAGCTCGACTGGCGTGCTTATTTGGCTTGTATTAACCCCAGACGATACACATTGGTATAATACGAAGCTATTGGTCAATAACATTTATCACGCACAGTCATAGCAGTAAACGCTCTAACAAGGCCCATAGACTTTCCAGATGGGGGGCTTATTAGAGAAGGGGGCACATCTTATAATTGTCTTTAGCCAAAGACAGAAACATAACGTTAAGTCCTGCTGCCAAACACATTTAAGAGGATTTAGTAATTCTGTGTTTCTGGCGTTGTTATAAACATTTTTCACAAGCTTTTAAAACAGATCTAATCGTTGACAAAATGTGTTTTTGATAAAAGACGCCTTATAATCTAGCTCCATCATCTTTTTGTTGGGAGGGGGGCCTTTTAGTGAGGGGGCTTCTTTGAAATTTAAAGCTCTAGAAGGAAGGCTTATTAGAGAGGGGAGTTCTTTAAAGTTTGAAGCTCTAGAAGGGGGGCGTTTTAGAGAGGGGGTTTCTTTAAAATTTGAAGCTCTAGAAGGGGGGCGTTTTAGATAGGAGGCTTTAAAATTTGAAGCTCTAGAA
Organism: Hydrozoanthus tunicans; assembly: GCA_026413305.1. Lineage (NCBI taxonomy): Eukaryota > Metazoa > Cnidaria > Anthozoa > Zoantharia > Hydrozoanthidae > Hydrozoanthus > Hydrozoanthus tunicans. Next base: position 25,724 of record JAOBAT010058688.1, on the reverse strand, counting down.
GTGGGGCCTTTTAAAGAGGGGGCTTCTTTAAAATTTGAAGCTCTAGAAGGAAGGCTTATTAGAGAGGGGGCTTCTTTAAAATTTGAAGCTCTGGAAGGGGGGCTTTTTAGAGAGGGGGCTTCTTTAAAATTTGAAGCTCTGGAAGGGGGGCCTTTTAAAGAGGGGGCTTGTTTAAAATTTGAAGCTCTGGAAGGGGGGCTTATTAGATAGGGGGGTTATTTAAAATTTGAAGCTCTTGAAGGGGGGCTTATTAGAGAGGGGGCATCTTTAAAATTTGAAGCTCTGGAAGGGGGCTTATTAGAGAGGGGAGTTCTTTCAAGTTTGAAGCTCTAGACGGGGGGCTTGCTAGAGAGGGGGCTTCTTTAGAATTTGAAGCTCTGGAAGGGGGGCTTATTAGAGAGAGGGGGGAAGGCTTGATAAAGCGTTACTGTATTTCAATTATCCTCTTGAAAACTATTTGGTCCTTTATGTTGGGACGGGGGCTTATTAGAGAGAGGAAAGGGCTTGATGAAGCGTTACGGTATTTCCATTATTCTATTAAAAACTGTTTCGTTCTTTATGTTGGAAGGGGGGATTATTAGAGAGGGATAAGATAAAGGGAGGGGGGGGCTTAATAAAGCATTTCAATTACCCTCTTGGAAACTATTAGGTCCGAGCGCAATTTTGGCCGCTAAGTTATTGCCTAGAGCCAGTGAAAAGAATTGTGTGTTCTAGACATAAAAACATGTTGTACTCCTTTTCCTAGCAACCACTTACCTTGCAAACTGTTCAGGTGTTGCGTGAGGCAGGAAAATGGCGAGGGCTTCAGCCTGACGGAGGCAAAAAAGGCCAATGACCATGTCAGGCCCAGTATTATTGTTAGCTTCAGGTAAACCACGGCAAGGCTGCCACGTGACGAGTGGCTGGTCGGTTTCTAATTCACAATAGAAAGTCGAAACATTTATAAAGATATTCATCATTTTGAATTTTTGGAAACTATTGAATTAAGCTTTGATACTTGTAACATTGGCAATAAATATACATAACCGTAGCCGTTAGAACAACCATATTACCATAAGTAAATATGAAGAGGCGTTCAGTGTAGCAGCGACAAAACACAAACAAACGGAGCCAGAGCTCAACAAAAGATTTTACTATCCTCCATTTATAAATATCCGAGCGGGCAGAAATGAAGTATACTTGGGATGGTTGGAAAAACATGAGAAAAGATTTTAAACCCGTGATTCAAACATTTACTCGTTTTCTCCCAACAAATTCCCGCATGCTTCCAACAAAAGGTGGAAATACGGGAAAATCTTCTAAGACTTAGTTACAAAACAGTTTTTAGCGTTAGTTCTATACTTTACCTGCCTACTCTTTCGTGTTGTTGTAATTACTCGAACCAAAGAGACCAGGTTGAACACAAGGACCAAAGCAACGGGGAGACCAAACACAATTGTGTTTGCTACCGGATTCGCGATGTAACATGCCACATCGCCTATTTGTTAACAAAATTTAAGCCAATTACTTTCTTTAAGAAATGGCTACGTCCACGTTGTTTCTGTTTACTGTTGATTTTCATTGGTTAGTTACGTAGCAATGTAACGCGAGGAAAGAAGAAGAGAAATAAAACTTGTACATACACTTTGAAAGAAAAACTGGTTCAACATGGCTGACCGGCGGCTTAAGCAAACTTGCATATTTTTTAAATCTGCTCCCAATACATAACCTTTGGATAAATTTGAGCCAATTTTGGAGCAGCCCAGGTTTACAGTACTTTAAATGTATTTAAAGCTTACAGATTGGCAGCAGATTTTCAAAAAAAGCAAACTTGCCGGAACAACTAGTGACGTAACCAGTTGAAAACATTAAATGTTTAATTTCTCGAGAACCATAAAAGATTTTAACACAATTTTTTCACCGTTATTCTTCATTTAGCAAGGTCTATTCACTGAAGAAACAAACGTTTTCATTTCAGAGGCATTTTGATAAGTCAAACCATCTTTCATACAGGGAATATTTTTCAAAGCTAACACATTGTCACGGTTGAATAAAGAGCTAAAGTTTCGCCTAGCTCGTCCTGGAAGCAGTTTTATTTATTGCCTTGTTTCGAAACCACCTGAACATGAATAAAGATACAGACTACCTGCTCACCGTAACCAAACCAAGCAGTGTTAGTCAGATCTAACGCCAAGCTTACTGTTACAATAACCGAAGGCGCTCCCCAGGCGAACAAACAATACTTGAAGAATACACGTCTTCCGTAACTTCGTCTAGCTGGAATGGAAGATATACGACAAGGATGAAATTCAACTGTGCTAAATATAACTAACATTAGCTAAAATCAATTTAAATACTTAGAAAGAAAAGTGAAACGCTAGCAATCGACGTTTCGAAGTCCTCACTTTATTTTCTAGGCTGGATTAAACTTAAAATTGTAAACAAGCTTTTTTTGCAATAAAAAGTACAAAAGGTAAAAATTCAAGAATGTATATGAGAAATTTCTCACAAATGTAAACTCCATCCTTTAAAATGAAGTCAGTTCAACATCCAAACGGTGCTCCTCATTCTAAATACTTTTATAAAATCGGCTCTGTTAATGAAAATTAAAATATTTTTTAAAAAGTATTTACAAAGTAGAAACCTCGCCAATGAAGGAAGATCTATTTCGTACAATGATCCCAAACCTTTGCTTTTACTTAGGAGAAAATGAATTACTCAACCATTCATATCAACTTGTTTGCACCTTTTGGAAACTGCAACTGTGAACTTCCACAGTGTACCTACCAAACTTGCTTGTCTTTCCATTTAGAAGTTATTATTACTATCAAAAATTAGAAGTTAAATTTTTTTTGCAAAAAGTTCATATGTTATGTCAGAGACACTACAGATCTTCCTTCAGAAGAGTCAAGAAACCGTATACCAGGAGTACAAAAAATTACAAATTTGGTTTCGATCTTTCAGAACATACAAGTTTTCTAATCAAAGGTACAACTCATCAATAAACCTACCGGAAGCTGTAAACGCTTTAGAAACATCGAACCCTGTCACACCCATCCAAGCGAAGGCCGACAGAATAAAGTAATGCAATGCTGCTGCGATGACAATGCAAAGCCGACCGGGTTTGGTACTACCTGCAGCCAATAAAAATACTTGATAGAGGATGAGGGCGGAGGCGAGGTTCATCAAGTTCTTGCCGGGAATGTTCCTCAGTTCAGAAAAGATTGAATAGGTGATGAGGAGAAAAAGTAAAGAAACAATTGACAACCCACAACTGACCGGTATGAACTCACACGAGGTGTCGTAAGATCGCCACGTTACTTTTACAACACAAGGGTTTTTCGAAATGTTTGTTGTGGAGTTATCATTCTCTCCCGTATCTTTTGGGAGTTGTAAAACCCTTTCACAAGTATTCCTGAAAGGATCCCGATAGTAAGAAGCCGGACACCACTCAGTTTCCACTGTATGCCTAACTCTCTTACCGCCCACCTCAAAACCAATATCATATTTTGACCAGAAAAAATTAAAGAACACTGATGAGACAGCCAATCTTGATTTTCTTGAAATGTACTCAACCTTGCAGTTTGCACATCCCGCTCCTGCATTTGAACTAGATTGAACGCAACTGGAACAAATTTCGTTCAAAAGATAAGCCAAACTCTTGACACCTAAAGACCCGTCCAAACCTTTGTCACCAAAAGAGCCGCGCAAACCTTTAACACCAGAAGAGCCGTCACTACCTCCTTCTCCAGTAAGACATTTCTTTGTAACGGCACCAGCCGGGGGATGATAGGTGCTCATACAATATTTTGCAAAACACCCCAACCATTCATCTTCTGTTTGGTTCAAGCAATAGTAATAATAACCACCGGGGCATTCTGCGGGGTGAAGGGTCCAGAAACTGAAATTTCTTGCTCCGTTGCAAGACGCACAAAATACGTTTCTGTACGTCTCACCGGTGTGAAAACCATAAACAGGAAGCAGTTCCAGATGGTCAGCGGTATTCCTCTTGCTACAGCGTTGCGCTATTTCGCGGTCCTTGAAACTGCTGGGACAAGATACAACCTGTACTGCACCTGGATAAAGCTTCTCAGCCTCACGAGTGTTGTTTCTTTTTAAGTAGTGAAAACAGCGCACCACTCTTCGGTCATGTTGTATCTGCATGCACCTTTTCAAAAATAAACAAAACTTGTTTGTTGGAACTCTTTATCCGATGTCGTAAAACGAACAAATATCAAACTGCGCACAAGCTGTGTTAGCGTTAGAATCTGAGTTTTAATCAAATGGACGAACTATTATCATACAATGCTCTGGTATCGTACATTGTATAAGCACCTGATTGTTAGATTCCACCTTTTGAAAATAATTACGGCTTCACGTTTTACCACAATATCCTGCTTATCTATCAATTGATTTCGCTAGGTAGAAATTCTACATTAGGAACTTTTATAACGTAATATTAAAGAATATAACTTTATGAGCAGTTTTGTAGCTTTAGTTCACTAAGTAATGTAACCAAATCTACCAATCGTCAATATTGTTTAGCATATTGTTAAAGCATTGCGTACGTCTCAGAAGCGAACAGTCCCTTTAAATTGTTCAATACTTTACTAGTGTTTACCGGGACAGATCACGATACCTACCTAAGCAATTTATCTAGCACGCTTTTGTTTGTTCACTTAAGTCTCTTTGTCTTTGACTCTCGGTTAATAATGTGCTCAGCACAATGTTTGACTCAGACTTCCACAACTTCAAGATATAAGTCACTACTATTTTGAAGAACGTCTAATGTGTGTTTAACTGTACTGTAACAGCCAAAACAAAAACTAAGAAGTTTAAAAAAACAAACGACACAATAGCTTTCTCACTAATCCAAAAACTTAGACTCAGAGCAGTTTCCACGATAATGCAAACTGTTACTGACATGCATAAACCTACCATTTGGAAAAATCAGAGCAACAGTCTCTAAGATCTTCACAATAATGGTCGCAGTGACAAAATGTCTCATTGTTCCGAGAGTCTTTCTCGCATCTTTTCTCACAACCAACATCATAGGAAACACGGCTCAAACTGAAATTCTTGCCTTTGAAATAGATACAAACAGGATCATAAGTTGATAGCAACACCAAACGAGTTTTATAGTCAATGAATGAATTTTATTTGGAAGAACATCACTTAATGTCTTGTGAAGTTCTCAGGAGCTAAAACTGTGATCTTAGATAACTTGCAAGAAAATGTGGTTAAATCCTAGAAAATGAAACGAGCCAAAGAACTACAATCATGGCAGAACGTTTAATTTATTTTAATATTTGAATTACATAAGCAAATTATATATACATAAATTGTGTGTCAGACGGTTTAGTTTTACCTTGTAACATCTTAAAACTTGAAGAGTTTCTTTTCTTGTCTTTTACACTTGTATTGTTTGGGGGAAAATTATCTTCTTCTGCAACGCCTGAAAGCAAACAGTTTAAAATTTCAAATCAACCTTACTAATTCAATAAAGCAGTACTAGTTGTTGAAACTAAAAGCAATCCTGTTAATAATAATGGTAGAAATTGCAATAAAAGTAAAAACAATGATAATAAGAATAATAATAACTATAGTAATTGCGTCTTGTTATTCTTAATTTCCGTAACGTGTATAACTTTTTGTCTCTAACTATATGTTAAATAACAAGTGTCAAATTTAAATAACAGTTATAGTAACCAAACAACTGAGGACACTTTGTTTTAAAAACTTGAATACAGATTGTGTCAAACTATGCTGTAACTTAAGCGATACTATCGCTACACTGCTCTATAATTGTCTACATAATTGTAATTAGAGGTTATATAAAAAGACAGTGGGTAGCTACAAGAGGCTTTATTTTTTGTTATCGGGGGCCTTTTGTCTTTAAGCAATCAAAAAAGATTTGAACGCCACGCATGTCTACGGACTAGGAACGCACTGGCTTTTCTCGTCATCGAATTTCTGTCACGGTAGGACGACCTTCATTTTGCTTTTGTATACATAAAATTCTGACTACTAGTACTTTAGAGTTTTCTGTGTAGCCTATTGTAACCATATTACAAGGGAAAATGATGACGGTCCCTGTTTTGATAGTTATCCCGGATGGAAAGGGCGTCCCAAAGACATAGGACTATACTACAGTGCCAACTGATTCCGTTTTGTTTTTGCAAAGAGTGCACTTAACACTGTTGAGGAAACCAAATTTCACTAGAAGTGCGTTGCTAGTGTCGATGTAAATTCTTATAATAAAAACCTTGTAATTTTATTTGCACAGCATAGCACGGTTTCTTTGATTGAAAAGAGTTGCTGCGTCAATGTTCCTATAGCAATGGCTTGGTAACATGACAAAAGTTAATCCCCGGCAAAATTTCATGCTTGATGAAATTCTTTCCATCTTTCTTTGTTTTCTAACAGTCCTAATTTACCTTGTAAACCCACAGACATTGATAATCGTGATTTTCATCTTCAAACTGTACGTCAAAATATCACTATTGTCGATAAATCTATTAACTGGAACACATTATTTTTCCAGAAACCAGGGCTATCAAAAACCGTCAACCAGGCTTTACTTAAAGTCCCTATCAAGCTCATATTTTTAAATTCCAGATGAAAAGTAGAACCCTATAGTAATAGTAATTTTCAAAAATAAAACCTTTTCTCGCCGTTCCTGTTACATTTTTTAGACTTGAAGCTTGCAATGATGACGTAGCAGAAGGCATATGACGTAGCACGAGGCATGAAGCAGAGACAATCTTTTTTAATTCAATTCTGGCTACAATGGTTACATAATCATAACTTTAATCAATGAATCATTCCCTTGAAATTGTTTGAAATAAAATCTTTATGACATTTTTTAAGAGAAATGAGTTTTTTTAAACAAATACCATATAACTCACTGCTGCTACGTCACAGGTTACCAGTCCCAGGCCTGCTCGGTCAAAACTTACGTTCCAATCTTTTTTTGGTTGAAAAGCATACTTAAACGTGGAAGTTTTCTTTGGTTATTCGAATTTTGAGTTCACAGATGACAACAAATTTAATCCAAAAAGTAAAAAGTTAAGCTTGACAGGGACTTTAAGCTAAAACTTTTCGAAAATCTTAAGTATCTTTATTGTTTTAATTATCCCATAGCCTCTATAAATTGATAGTTGTTGTTATTTTTGTTCCTCACTCTGAAGATGACTTTGATTTAAGTCGAAGTATAAGTATTTGTTTGATCATCTTTCTTGTTTTTTGTTTTTAATGAATCTCTCTAACTTCAAACATGAAGTATCTCGGTTAACTTTCTAGTGGCGGAATATTTACTGCATGAGCGCTAAAGGCGCGACCGAGATATTCATTAAGCCACTACTCATCAAAATTGAAATAGATTAAGTGTTTAAAAATATACCAGCGAGGTAACTAATCTACAGACTTTCCTTTTTAACAAAAGTGCACTCTTATTATAACTGAAACGAAAAGTGTTACAAGTGTAGCAGCATAAAAAGAAACGTCACTAAACGAACCTGCAATACTGATCTCGAAGTATTCAAATCAATTTATTTTTGCCTTCTTGGTGTTTGGAGTAATGTTATTTTCTATAACTTTTACAACAACGTGATCCGAAACGGACGCGAAGCAACAACTTCCGTCCGCCATTTTGAGGTAAGTGTTGTCTCACATCTGCTATTTCTAAACAAATCAAATCGTGCGTAACCAAGCTAGTATATACTAAATTAAGATATACACTGTTTCTCTTTTTTACTCACCCGTAGTACAATTTGTTTCGTTAATTAATACATTCAAATGGTTCTTTAAATCCTGTATTCCGTTCAATTTCCAGAAACGTTTTGGGCTCGCAATTTTTATTAGTAAATCCCGGTGCAATGGCCAATGCTGGATATTGTGCTCTTGAAAGATCCCAAACACGAAAAGGTTAACACCAACTTTCTTCAATTCCTTTGCTGCCATCAGGGCTGCGTCCTTATTTTGTGATTTAGGGTTTTCCCATGGGTTTTGTCTGCCGTCAGATATGAGGAGAAGGTATGACGGAAACTCCTGTGTTCCCCCTCGATAACCTCTCGACTTCTGGAAAAGTTTGTTTTTGGCTTGTTTTAAAGCCAAATCAATACGCGTTTGTGTTCCATATGAATAATCAATGCTGTTGACCTTGTCTTTAAAACAGCTGTAAGTAGTGCAATCATCCAAGTACATTTCAATTTGAACATGGCCTTTAAACTTTATGACACCAGCTCTAAGACCTTTATCACCAAACTTGAAGGCTTTTGTGACGTTCTTCAAAAAAACATTTACTGACTCTTTGAATGACAGGCCGACGGCAAATGATTCATCGATTGCAAAAACAAGATCTGGAGATGTGTTACATTTTTCTGAAACAGAAATATTAGCTCTTTTAATACTTATGATTACTTTTCCTTGAAATAATTTTTGGGTTTATTGCAGTCAATATCCTTTTCTTCCAGCTCTCATAAGTCGAATGGACAAGAGAAGGGGGAAATGTTCGGTGGGACACCTAAAAAAATCGATTTTTTGATCATAAGTTTAATCGCTAATCAAGCTGTTAGTGTGGAGTGTTTGCGTTTAAACAGTAAGGAGTTTCACTATTCATCTTGATCAAAAAAATTTTAAAAAAACATTTAGAACGGTCTGAAGTACGTTCCTATAGTCTTCTCCGTACTTTGTTTAGAAGATTTTTAGTGACTATTTTAATAATCATTCCAATAAAGTTGTGTACTGCAGACAAGAATGCCGCAGAAATGGAGAAACGAGAACAAAAATGACTTAAATTGACCATTTCTTTGAAAATACTTTTACTGTTACTAACAATAATAATAATAATAATAATAATAGTAATAACAATAGATATATATAGAACTCGTTAAGCCCTTACGGGGTGTTTCTTAAACTTTCTGCCTATGCAAAAATACTGTTAGTATAAAAATGTTGTAATTGAAAGTCGTAAACAAAAACTGTGTACACATGTAATAATTTGAAAATAAAACAATGACAATCATTAAATAATGAAATATGTGATCTTATTAAACAAACTAAAGAAGAAACTAAAACTGTTTTAAAGTGACTCATTAGGCGTTAAAATGTACAACGACCAATGGTGCAGTAGATCTATAGGAGATAATTTATTACTAGGCAGAGAAAATGTCAATATTATTTTGTAAGTTTCTGGTAGCATGTGTTCCAAAATTTACTGATAGCCATTTTTAAGTTGTGTTGCATAAGTTTTGCATAATTTAAAATTTTACATACATTTGCATAAATCAACGTAACACATACTATCAGAAACCTTAATAAATTAACATTATTTTACTTGTTTATCTTTCTTACCTTGATCCGTTGCACGCGCCTGGAAAAGCAGCTGCATTAACAGGAAAAGCCACTGACCTCTTGCCATCTTTGAACTCCAACTGAGAATTTAGCCAAGGCATTAAATGCGATTAGAGATTATTATTTTGAAATTGTTTACATTTCAGCCTGCCACGACCGACAGAGAAACATCAACGTTACGTACAAACAGACACGTTACGGAGAAAGGAATGACCGTCAAGGAAAAAATTCTCTGAACTCACTTCTTTTTTCAAAAGATTTCAAATGTATGTGTATGGGATCAAAATACTTATGATATCCGTAAAGTGTCTCTTCCGACAAATGCGTGGCAACCTTGACTTTTTTTGCAACGCAAACTGGTTTGCAAACCAGTATAGAAAGCCAGTTCAACCAGTTCAAGATTTTATTATGCATTTACATAAATTACTTCTAGCTGTGTTTTACGAAAGGTATGTAAAAATAGAGAAACGTACTATCGCACTTTCTATTAATCGTCGCACTTTGCAATAAACTTTTCAGTATTGCAAACTGTTACCGCGGGTTTGAGCTTTCGAGAAAATTGATATTGAAATTTGTAAACGTATGTGTGAGTTTTATTAAGGGTGTTACTCTACACGAGTTCAATGAACAGGAACTGACTGTAACTGTGCCAGCCAGGTAACCAGGAATTGACTGTACCTAGCCGGTAACGGTTCATACCAAATGCAACAGCTGCTTCAATATCAAAATGCAACAAAGCTATCACAAAATGTGACAAGTGATAGAAAGAGCGACCATTATTACACGGTGCAACAATGCAAACACTTGTAGCCAGACCAGAACTTATAATCTATCACCTTAGTGTTAATTATAATTCATTATTATTCTCATGATTATAGATTGTTTGTCAACAATCACTAAATGCAATAAAGCACAGACGAGGTCAGAAGAGACATTGCCAAAACATGGTTTCAAAAAAAACTCAAAGTTGTCGTTTATGTGTTTTCTTTAACGCGAGTGAATTTGTTTATCTTTATAATGCGCTTGTAATGATGAAATTCGAAAACGAAATTTTAAATTCTAACTCCTAGCTTTAGTTTTGGGAAAAGAGGTCTGGCTACTTTTAACTACTGATAAATAAACATTTAGACTGCTGAAACTTCTAGCTTTTACTTTGCAAACAATGACGTGAAAATTTATCATGCGCAACAAATTTGCTCATTTCGTTTGAGAGTTTGTCCAAACATGTAAATATTATATGTGGCAGACAGTTTTGTTAAGGTTAAACTCTGGTAGTGGTAGCTAGCCTTTTGTTAACACGAAAACTTTACCACGTTTCCTAAACTTGCCATAGGCAGTGCGAAACAATAATTGGCTGGTAAAGGATACATTTTAGATAAAAATCTGAAAGCTTCATTTTACCATTTTCAGTATTATAAACGAACTGAAGATCTACAAACGCTTTTAACGCAGCTAGCTTATCAACAGACATACCAGATTATGTTATCCTTCTATTAAAGCTCAGTGCTAAAATGATAGAGCCTTGAAACCAAACCATAACGGAGTAAGAACCAACCAGGACTTCAAATAGTTAAATGGTGAGCTGCGTAAATTTGCAAAACCTTGCTTATAAGATGAAAATCGTTAACGAGTTAGAATTCTGCACAGTTGGTCAGCAGGGTAATGTTGAAAACAAATTTCTCTGCACATCTTAAAATAAGTAATTTCAAGGAACTGTAAAAATGAGAAAGACAGAGAAAACTGTGAAAGAAAACTCGGGCTAAGAAAGGGGATTTTGGAGCGGTTTTTGTTCAGCAGTCAATGAATTTGAATTTTGATTTTAGAGAAGTTCAGACATAGCTGAGGTATAGACGAAGGGAACTGAACTGAATGTAACTTGGGAGATAAGTGTTAAATATTTAAAAATATATGATGTAAAACCTGATTTGTAAATTTTAAAGTTTCACGAATTTTCGGCCGCTTGTACCGCTGCCTTTGTCAAGTGAATGGATTACAAATAGTAAGGAATCGGCAATTCGACACCATGCCGTGACCACTAGCCACGAGTCGTACACCCGCGCCGGACGCAGAAATTTTAGAAATTAACGAACACAATTTTACAAGACGGTTGTTCCTGGAGTCTCTTTATTCAACGTTTGAAAAACACTCAGTGAACGAAGGCAAGGAATTTTCCAAAGTGTATCTCCCATTTTTAAAAAATTTTTTAAAACACTAGCGATAAGCACATCTATCTTATTAGCATTTCATTTCGTAAATGCATTTTTTAAACTGTTCACCATGCACACCGATCCTACTATTGTTTTTTACCCTTCTGTACACACGCTCCCCAGGGTTTTATAGTTCATTCGTCTTTTACCATTTTATAGTCTTTTTAATATTTTTAATCCATTCACTTGACAAAGGCAGCAGTATAAGCGGCCGAAAATTCGTTGTTATCGGATTAGATTGACGATGGCCAACCAACTTAGTTTCTAACCTTTGAGTTTAAAGATTGTAAGCTTTCTTTTCTTATATAGGACAAGACCAAGCAAAGCTCTTGCAATTTTATAGACAAATAAGAAGAAACAGAAAGGCAGAAGAATCAATTACTTACTATAATGCTGGAAATGTTATCTTTGATTCAGCGTTGCGCTAAATGCCGTGAGGCAAACTTTCACTCAACCGATCAAACTTTGAAAACGTGACGTCTTTCTTCACCCTGTCCAACCTCTCAAGTTATATCGCTTGGACGGGGGGGCCAAAGGAGGGGGGGAGGGAAGGGAATTTGACCAGACCCATCTTCCCAATATGGAACGTTGCCCTGCCAATTCTTTCAGAAGGCCGAATGTAAAGAAAATTTATCAAATTTACTTTTTGCGTTAGGTATTTCTACCTAGCTTGCTGTTACATGAGTAAAATACCCTTTATTACCACCAGTTGCCCGATATGGGAAGAGGGAGGCTTTAAAACAAGACAAGGAGCAGGATTCGTGCGAGTGGAAGTTTTTTCGAATTTGGCCGAATTTTGGGGTTTTTGACGTACGCGGAAAAAACGCCTTTTAGTCCTACCCTCCTGACCAGCCCATCGTTATGGCTGTATTCTCCTTTCCTCTCCCCTGTATTAGAAAATTAACACGAAAACAACAAATTCATAAAAGAAGTTAATATTTGTAGTCTATGACATTGGACTAATTGTAATCTCTGACACTAATCTATGATATTGATTGTAATTTGTTACACGCGACTGATTGTAATTTGTGACACGAGACTGATTGTAACTTGTGACATGAGACTGATTGTTATCTATGACACTGGGTTGATTTTTCCAAACACCGAGAAACTATGAATGCACGAGGCCGCGAAGCGACCGAGTGCTTTAATTGTTTCGAGGAGTTTGGAATTCCCATTCACATACGAAGTATGAATTTTTTAAATAGCTTCTCAATCGATCAAATTGGTCAACTTGCTGCTTCAACAAAGTTCTCATCACACAATAGAGCTGATAAATTCACGAAGCACAATTTTTTTTATCGTTTGGCTTCTCAAATGAAACAATAGGAAATTATGCAGTGTTACATACTTGATGAATTGCTGTAGTGCGGCATTTGGCGGCCGACCATGAGCGAAGAAGGTGCGTCGTTTGTTAGATTTAGAGAGCAGATAACCTTATGCAAAGAAGTAAAGTTACTAATCGAGCCACAAGGCTATTTTAAGGATTACCATTAACCTAAAGTCGCGGCGTTATTCAGGTGTCGAGAAATGGATGCGTCAAGTCTAAATTACTGGTTAAACAAGCTAAAGAGAGCGACGAAAGTTCTCCTGCGAAAAGTATTTACGGAATAGTTTATCGATAGGTGAGCAATAGCTGTTATTTGTGCGAATGATGTTATGGTGTACTCGAAATACTCGTTAGAAAAGTTTACTTCAGAGAATAAGAAAATGCACATGTTGTACGGGTTCATTGCTGTAAGAAATAACAAACATGAATGGAATTTATAAAATTTTGAATGTGACATTGTGTCCTTATGAATATGTTGATTAAGAACAACTTCATCCCTAGAGTTTGGAATTTGTTCAAACACTCGAACGAGTGTTTGACGGGGTTTCAAAACTCGTCGACCTGACCAAATCCGGGTTCCTGATAGGTCTGAAATCGCATGAATAACTAATGAGTTTGAAAAGTGTGATTAACCTATGACGAGCCGCATCTTCTCAGTTAGTCGTTTCAAGTTATGAGTGAACTCGGCCAGTTATGTGCTTCTTAATCTGCTTTTATAATTTCTGACCGCAGCAAATCGAAAATGAAAGAAAAATGTCAGTTAAAAGCCGAAAATTGTCAAATTTTGGGATGTTTCGAAAATCTTTTAAATTTTTGAGACCAAACCCCAATACTTGTTTCTTTCTCTAACAGCTAAAGTGTATGTTAAAAACCTACCATAACATATTTCGAGGTGTTGGTGTTTTCCGAACGGTTACCAGAAAGGATATCTCTAGAACAGAATATAGTTACTTGTTCCAACTGATCAACAAAAAAAAAACAGTCCGGCGTTTAGGCTACAAGATCGGTAAGGCAACATCGACGCCGAGGCCAAAGAAAAGACACTTCTTCCTTGCCCTTTTCGATCACGTATGGCTCGTTTGCTTTCTCTAATCTTTTGTCCGAGTTACGCTTTGTAAAGAAAAATGATGAAAGTGTTTCCCTTAAAGATAGATAAAATTTTCTGTAGGTCTTTGTTGTAGTCGTATTCCAAATTGAGCTTTCACATTGTGAATTTTTAAGACGACAGCGTACGGTTGGATTCTAACGTGAAGATTTTGTATTCACTAATGTTTTCTTCCATCGTCGTCGGCGTTCCTATTTGCATTCGGGATAGGTAGCGTGTTTGTTAGTTTGGTGAGCCTATTTGCCGTTTAGACTTTTCTTGTAAAATATAAAGCTAAACCACTTCTCGGGTGAGAAGTGGCCCATTACTGGCATTAAGTCGGCGCGTATCTTTAGTTTCCGTAGCGCTAGGCGGGTGACATTCTTTGACTCCCCTGGACAGGACACTGCTATCACTCGCAGGTTAGGACCCCAGCGGAACTGATACTCATTTATGACTTGAGCAAACCGGGAGGACACAACACAGTAGATGGTCTGGCCTGGGCTCGAACTTACGACCCTAGGATTAAGAGTCGACTAACGCACCAAGCGGTCGGTCACCGCACCATGAACAACTTACCTTGTTTTCACCACCAATCAGTAAGAATTGAGAAAGGCTCTGCGTTTAAGATGTTACCAATGAGTAACATTTAGTTGACACTGTTATAGCCATGCCAACAAATAGAGCGGTACTAAAGTCAAATCCTTTATAGGTTAAAAGAGGTTTCAATTGGTTGTCACCACTAACATGTTTTCATGTTTATTAGTGATACTTCCTTTCGTTTTTGTAGCAGCAAACGAATTGCCATGAAAGTATATCGGCCGACAATTTTTTTCTGCCAGTGAAGATCGTCATAACGACCCGAAACATTAATACAGTATCTCACTAACAATTTGCCCCTAAGTAAAAGGTATCCACCACCGGAATGGACTCTTAACTATGAAATGCCTGTGGAGCTCACAGAATTGTACGAGCACACACAATTATGGAATTGACGACCCTCACACTATAACGCACTTAAATCAAAACATCCCTACCTGAAGCCTCAAAAAAACTCACCGATTTTGCAGGGAAGTCAACCATGGTGATTTAAGACTAACACACAGCAATCTTTGGCAAGGAGGAGGGAACCCGAATCAGAAAGAACAAAGCTGAGCTGGAGTAGTTATCCCCCCCCCCTCCCCCCATCGGAGAAAGGAATGTTAAGGTATGCTAGGCATCCATACTTAACGAGAGAGAAAATAATTTGCCGGTCAAGTTCGTCATAACCTTATTATCTCTCTCAAAAACTGCTTTCTTGCCTTTGCCCGCTGCCAGAAGGCCTCCTCCTAAGTGGGAGGTGCCCCCAACGAGGCAGTTTTTTCTTTGTTTCGTATCAAATGGAACGGTTTGCATGCGAGTGTGGGCTCCTCCTGAGATAGTTTCCCTACCTTTAGAATTGGCACTTTCAACATGATATTGAAGAAAGTCTGTTTACTATATGTAAACGCATCTTCGTTTTGCTAACCAGGAACTGCTTTGAGTTTTTCCTTGTTACCAATATAAAATAAACGAAAAAAAATTCTTTCTTTGTTACGAGGCTCGGGGAAACGAATTAAAGAAATGATATATCCATGTTGCGGTGCCAATGCGACATCTTTAGTTTTGTTCCCCTGAGCCTCTTATGCAAGTAAGGAATTTTGTCTATTGCGACATTCTCAAGCCTTGGTCGCGCATCTGGAGGCTGGACACTAAACATAGGCTTGTGACGTAATTAATTGAACACGTGCTAGTGTAGCGCTGTCGAAGTAATTTTTTTCAAAAATACCAAATCTTTGTGCTGGCGCATCTAAAACGGATATAACGCGGAGAAAAAGGGGGTTTATTATTATTTGTTTTCTTTGCGTTACATAAATGCCACGTGAACAAGGTCTTGCATTAAACAAAGAAAGGTCGCCCCTACCTGCAAACTAGGAAGATAAAATGGCATTATGTTCCCGGCTCTCTAGTGGTCAGTGTAACTGCTACATCTAGGGGCACATTTTCCATGTAAAATGGCCACAAGTCAGACTTGTTTCAATGGCCAGGCATTTTCGACTCAGTAATCGCATAACCAAAGAAATTTTTGCTTGAAAACTCGCATTTCACGTCGGATTCAATTTAACCTTGGTTAAATTGAATAACTTTGGAGCAAGGACAAACTGACTTACGATTGTTAAATGGACTCCAGTCCAAGAGCAGCGTTAACACTGATTAGTTTTGGTGTTTCCAAGTGCAGTTTGTACCAATTAGTTTTAACGCAACTTAACTGGAAATGATGGAGCGTGAGTGATTTTGAAACACACGACAAAATATGCTAGGTCAAACTTGAATCAATTTGGTATAAAGAAATAAGCGAGGTGAAACATTAATTTTCACACAACCAACACTGCATGACATAGTTTTTAAAATAGTTCATTTACAGGTTCAACGAACTTAATATTTTTACTAATAACTCTTTCATAATCAGAAGTTTTGAAAAACAAGAAAAAAATCCTCGCCTGATTGCAATTAAGGTTTCGACGTCAAATTGTACGTCAATCTTAATGCTATTAATTTTATTTTTAGAAAAAAGTAGCGTCATAAAGTAGTTCAAGATGGGAATTCTAAAAATATCTTTGTTTTTCTCAATAGTCAGTAATATTTGCCGACTATTCCAGGTCTGCAAAGTTACACAATCAATGTAATCAAATTCTGAGATTCTGTTATAGTTGTAGAAGATTCTGATTATAAACGGAAAGTGCAGTAAGAACCAAGCGAGATTCAGCATTAAGCAATATCATGATTGTAGAAATGGCTAGAAAAAGTATTGTGAAACACGCTCTGTAAAACATATAGAGACCCTGTAAAACCATGAGTTGGAGAGTGCAAATAAAACAGAGAAATTAGCTACAAGTCTTCTTAGTTCGATTAACTTTATAGCGCGCAGCAAGTGTTTAAAGGTTGTTGCTTTGGAGAAGCGGAATTGGGAGGAGAATGTTGTAGTTAGAAATTGCATCGCCAGGAAACCGACGCAAAAAGTTTTTTTTATCCGACAGTTCGAAGAAACCTGAGGAACCTGAAGAACTCCATGTTTGTGGTAGTCTAACGGGGTTAGGTGGTGCCGCGAGCGGCCGCATGACTCGTAAGGTAGGGGTGCCAGGAAAGAACCCTATTTTAATGGAGGGCGTTCTGCACGGAGATGTTTCGGGGGTAGAAGCGGAATCCCTTCAGTGTGATAATTCGTGATTCCCAGATATTTTTCGACCAAGATTCCTGATTCATTAATAGAATTTCTTCATGATTCATGATTCAGTTATAGCATTTCTTCATGATTAGTGATTCACAGCCTGCGAGATGATGTGATTCATGATTCCTTCACTTTTTCATAATTCAAGATTCATGATTCAAGATTCCGCTTCCACCCCCGAAGATGTTATATCGTTTGAAGCTAGCGACAACTCCTACTATCTAATCTATTACACAGGTGTATGAATGTTCAGCTGGAACACGTCACTCAGAACTCAACTCATTATAGAGTTCTGCTTATGTCTGTGCATTCAGTGAGTTCTTTCTTACTGAGATATTATAGTGTATTTAGCGGCTCATATTAAAGAGACATCTTGCAAGACCGATTATAATTCATTGCAGAATCTTCTCGAAAATCTTGAACTGTTAATTGATCGAAATTACAAGTTTCCATTTGACAAACTATGACTAAACGTTTCGTATCATAAACATTTCATTGTTTTCACAGAGCTGTCGAACCGTTTCCGAAAGATTGTTTGTTTAATAAAGGCTGGTGTTCTATGTACTGCTACAGTAGCAAGCGTTCCCGGCGAAAAGAAATGGGACGAGCAAAAAAATTAGGCGAGGGGGGAGGGGGAGGGGAAGGGAGGGAACGCTTGCCCGCAAGGCTTGTTATTTTGAAAAACCCGTTCGCTGGCGAACGGGGAAATCTGGGCCATCTAATTAGTGCGGTGAACGACCGTTGATTGACAAACGCCATGCTCACGCACAGCGATTGAATGTCTGAAGTCGATCGACTTCAGAGAGCCGTCGATTTTTTAGCTGCTCAAGGATTTGATCGCAATCTGAAGAAAGAACAAGAGGCAGCCGTGCTGCAGATCTTACGGCGAGGTGATTTATTAGCTGTTTTGCCAACAGGATTCGGAAAGAGCCTAATTTTTCAACTAGTCGCGCTGGCGACTGAAAAATCAGTTGTTGTTGTTATTTGCCCGCTAAAAACAAGTCCTTGAGGCCATTTCGATGGGAATTTCTGCTGCATCCCTGGCCGAATCAAAGGTGGATGATGTCGCTGTTGGAAGTATAAGCTGGTCTTTGCGTCGGCCGAGGGACCTTGCAAAAGGATTTCTTATCAGTGATGAAGAATGAGAGTTCACAACTACACCAGAATCTGGCCGCAATTGTGGTCGATGAAAGCCACACTATATAAACTCGGACTGGCAAAAGGTATGAATATTATTATTTTTTAATTTGAAAATCTCTTTTAGGTTTTATGTGATTATGTCAAGATACTTCGAGCTTGATCTTGAATATGTCGCGCGCGAAACAGAGCGAAAAAAGAAGCCCTTATTGTTCATAGAAATACAAATTTATGATCTTGTTTTTATTTTCAGATCAAAGGGAAAGAAAACAGAACAAGCCTTTCGGGAATGTTTTGGGAAAATTGGTTTTTTAAGGTGATTTTGTAAACAAGGTAGGTTTTTTTCTCCGATGACAAATATATGGTCTTGTCTCAGTTTGATTTGGCTAGTTATGTATAACAGTTTGTATTCACAATGTCTATTCTTTTGGTTTACAGGGACTCCAGTTGTTGCACTTACTGCCACGGCTGATGATTTCCGAATGGGACTTCTTCCTTGTGGATTATTAAGTTGACTTTTCGCTGGGGCAATGTTTTCCTTGTTTGGCGTTGATACTTCTTTGCTCAAAGCGTCCTTAATTTCCTTGAACAACTGGCCAAGATTTCGAATTTTTCTTGCGCATTTGTTGCAAACCTTGGACGATAGTTCTTTGGAATTCTTAACGTACAACCCAACTTGCTGGATCGTTTCGGCCAAAACCGTTCCAAAACAATCTCTTCTTTTGCTTGGAACAAACAAATTTTTAGAGGATTTGTAACCTTCTTAGATTGTTCAGCGACTGTTCCAAATTTGATCCTAAAACTGCAATTACAGATTCTACAAAACGAGCCAGGAGCCGCAAAAGACATTTCTCGAAGCCTGTATCTTCGCTTCGAAATTTTTCTGTCAAAGTCACGTGTAGCATTTTTCCCCAATGTTTTGAAATTGTCAGTCCACTTCCGATAGATTTTGATTGGCTGTTTTTGACAGGTGTGACAAGATTCGCACCGTGAGATGTTTTGGGGCGTTTTTCAAAATAACAAGCCTTGCAGGCAAGCGTTCCCTCCCTTCCCCTCCCCCTCCCCCCTCGCCTAATTTTTTTGCTCGTCCCATTTCTCGCACGGCCAAATTCTTGCTCGTCGCTCGTTCTTTTTGTTTTTTTCACCCTTTTCGCCGGGAACGCTTGCTACGCAGGCTAAAGGAACAGCTGAGGTAAAATCTATTTGTAGGTCATGGATATCGTTTGTTGGCGTTACTTCTGATTACGTCGCCATAACGCAGCACACAGCTTGGAATGATTAGTTGAATGAACGGACAATTCTGCGGAAAATCATGCATGTAAGTACTTAGCGCCCGTGGTTCTCTCTTACTGAGATATTTTTGTGTATTTAGCGGCTCATACTAAAGAGCCATCTTGCAAGACCGATTATAATTCATTGCAGAATCTTCTCGAAAATCTTGAACTGTTACTTGATCGAAATTACAAGTTTCCATTAGGTAAACTATGCCGACTAAACGTTTCGTATCATAAACATTTCATTGTTTTCACAGAGCTGTCAAACCGTTTCCGAAAGATTGTTTGTTTAATAAAGGCTGGTGTTCTGTGTACTGGTACACTAAACGAGGTTCGAGAAACAGACAAACTAGAGATGACCGTAATACCATTAGTGATATTTCGACTTTAATTCCAAAGTTGTCGTCTGAGTGAAAACAATTCTAAAACAACTTGCATTCAATTATTATAGAAGGGCTATGAATAAATTAACATACTAATAAAAGATACTTAAGATCTTAGAAAAGCTTGGGTTCTATAGAGGCTTTTAACCGAAGTGTGGTAGAGCTAAATAACATGACAAAAAAACGTTTGGAGCGTCCAAAGAAATCGACCCGCTTTAAAGTTGATAGGATATTCGGAGAAGTGGTGCTGCTTTATCTGAATTTTTAACTCAAGCAAAAGAGGTCTATTCGAAATTTTCAACTTTCGTTATATACATATATTTTTTTATTTGTACAGGAAATTGTTAACTACCCGAATCATTAACGCTGTGTAAAATGTTTGAAGACATTCGATTATACTATTACAGCTCACGGACATATGTTAGTATTTGCAACATTTAAAATTCAAGCTTCTCTTTACAGAGGAAGGTCAACCTACCAGTTATTACATATTTGTAATTAGATGATGATAAAGAAAGACGTTACATTTGCATATACATCTTTTGCTTCAATCAATTATATCATGTTCCATTACCTATGACGCATCGTGTTGTTCATGCGTTGGCGAGTTGTCTTGACACACATAACAAGGAGATAATTTAGGCCAATACAGAAAAAACCGATCGATATATTTTCTTATATACGTGTATAACCTTTGAGACTCTGCTGTCCGCTAGCTGTTAGTATATAAATGATGTTCACTGACGGAGAACAGATGTGCGTACTTCCGGAGCTACAGCGATTTCCTTTTAAGATCTTTGTTTTTGTAATTAAAAATATTTCTTGCGGTTTTGAAACTTTAGGCAACTCTCAAAAAAATCACGTCAAACGTCTTTAGTGCAGAACATATAAATAGTTAACACAAATAGCCAACCTTGTATGACACAGAGATATCTCAGCAGACACCAACAAGAAGAAGACAGCGAGACATCAAGCAACTTTTGTGAAGGTAACGAGCATCCAAAAAGTTTTTGTCTCATTGGAGACTTGCTAGGCTTAGATTTAAAACATTTTGTAGTTCAGAACTTCCAAGTTCTAAATACGACCATCACGCGAGGCTGACACCCAAATGGCAATCAGACACTTTGAACCGTTTTCAAAGACTGTTACTCGGTATTCAAGAATGGAATGGTTTTATACCCTGAATATATAAAATTAGTTTCGCTTTTTTTTACATTCTTTTAATTCTAGGTGTTGTTTTGTTTCACACTTTCAAAGTTTGGGCTAATACCCTTTGTATTCACTTGTGTGTCATTCTCAGCGCCCTGTGCTTTTGCGTGTTTTTGTATTTATCAAAAATTCATGTTTTTGCCTTCAAGAAAATGAAGTCCCTTTTGGCTTGTGTCCTGCTTCTCTCGATGATGATGGTACACTGCATTGAACGCCGACGCCCATCGTTTTTTGGTCACACATTCTCAGTGAATGGTGACACCAAACAGACCGCATGTTCCCCGCGTGGCTGCATAACAAGGTGGTACCAAAATCAACACTACCAAAATCATCACCGAAGCGCCGGGACAATCCTGCGCATTGATACAAACGAAAGAAATGTCCAAGACAAAATTTACTACAGTCGAACAGATTTACCTAACTTGTTCAACATGGTTAGTATCCTATCCACTTGTTTTTATTTTCTTGAAAGCTGATCTTTTTATTTCCATTTTTCATCATCATTTGATTACATTAATTAGTATTTCTAACAAAGGGTTAGTATGTGAAAAGATACTTGCAATTCTGAAGTAATACTTGTAGTTTTTGTTTGAGCTAGGTTAGAGGCAGCCATGAAAAAATACAACTCCATTTATAATGTAACAACACGAAATTACCATCAGTCGTATTTCAAAATCTTTATTAACAATTTTACACTGCAGAGACAAACTTGTTGGCTTAGAGAATCGAGAGATATTGTAGACAACTTCGTTATTATCATGAAAGTCTCGTGATTGCCCCGTGGGAATATTTGTAACCTTGCTAAGCCGTCAATTGATCTTTTTGGTGTAAATGCATCTTGTGCGGGCTTACCTACTATCAATGAATTTCTGAGCGGTCAAGTTCAGTAGATTGATAATTTAGTCTAAAATCTATATTATGAGCCAAGTTCATTAAGAAATCTAGGCTAGGCCTGTGAACTTCCAAGGTGACGAGACAATAATGGCTCTCGTTGAACTGCATGATGAAAAAGAGCTAGTTCTAGTTTTATTCAGTTCGGTTCGAGCTCTCAGCCTAGCATGATGTAAGTAAAGTTAAGAGCGTACACCAGTAAATAAAGGTATCGACCCTGGTAAACCTGAGCCTCGCGAGTGATTCCTCAATAGCGGGGATGTTTAGAAAAGATCCAAAATAACCCTGTTACAATAATAAAACAAGTCTAAGTTTTCTCTCTTTTGTGCTATATTATGTTAATAGCTCAATGAGGTTTGGTTGCTCTAAAATAATCGGAAGTTGTTAGAACAACAAAAAAGAGCGAATTTTAAAACGAAAAAAAGGATTGTTAAGCAAACCAAATTGTGGCTGAGAGATTTAAGTTAAAGCTGATGTCTTAATATGAAATTATGTATGCAAAGCGTACATGGTCGGACATTAAAGATTACTGATTATTGGCTTTGGCTTCGAACATCTTTTATGTCAATAAAAACTTTCATTTTGCAAAATCAGCTTCGTAAGTGATTTTTTTTTCAAAATTCGCGCTTAAAAAGTTTTACATAAACAAGAAACCAGTAAATAACAAAATAACGAATAACATCTTACAAGAAATAGTCTGTGCGATATTTCGGTTTTCATAGGAAAGAAACAACAACTAGACCTGCTAAATCAAGCTTGGGACCACAAACTTGTGTATTTATTATTGCGCACGTCGACTTCAAAAACGCTGTTGGTTTAATAAAGAACAACCCCATAGTTAAAAACGAAGCTCTTTATGTATTTCAAATCATCTGATCTTGACTCTCAGGCAATTCTGTGTTAAGATTAAAATTTGTCTTGACTGCTTAACAAACAGTTGCTGCAAACAGTTGCCCATTTCAAACACGCTACACTGGTAATACACTAAATAAATTTTTAATACTGGGCTATCATCGAAGCAGAGCGACGATTTTTCAATAAAAAATGCTCAAAATTGTTCAATTTTTTAAAAAATTCTGTTGTACTTGAGGTGTTCTCAGTTTTTCTCGATATGTTCTCAAAGTTGCTTTGAGTTCGCAAGGTGAAACGGCCTCTTTCGGTCGCAGTTCAGTTCTCCACTAACCTTTACACTGTCGATCCCCGCTTCGGAATCTGTCAATCGTGTAGTGTATCCTAAAATGTGATACACTACACGTGTGAAAAACACGTTAAATGAATAACAATAGAAATCACCTCTTCTCCCACAAAAGCTGTCAACTCAAGCGACATGTACAGACTTTGGGAAGTGTACAGCACATCCGGGGTTTTGCTGGCTGACGTCACTGATAACCACCCAACCGCCGACATAGGGAGGACATTAAATATAATGTCCACCCAAAAATGCATCAACTTCTTTCAGACAAAAAATTTAGTTTGAGTATAAATCTTTTTAGATCCTCAGACCATCCCAATTTTTTATCTTACTGTATTTCTCTTTTGAGATGGTATGGTTGTGAACCTGTTAATAAATCAGATTTATTCTGACTGTTCTTTCCAGTACCGCTATGACCACTCCACGCACTTCTGCACAAGAACACTAGTGTCCACTTTGCCCCTCTTACACGTACCTGATTCATTCAGGCACGAAGGTTTCGATTCTATAGAGGGGAAGAATTGTGAAATCTGGCAAGACAGCACCACGGGAGAGCAGAATCAGACCGTCACTACCAGAACTTGGTATGTGTACTGGAATCGTCAGTGGCAAAGCTACGAACCTGTGAGATATTTGTCCGTCCTCCGTGGATCCAACGTTAACAAGATTTCTATCACAAACAAAACTTACTACAGAGGATATAGTCGTTATATGAGGTATTCTTTACTGGTATTACCAGGACAATGCTAGCTAACCAAACGTTGTACGCGCTTAAACTAGGATAATTTGAGTTGACTTAAAGAGTGAGCAGTGGTTACGTTTAGCGTGAATTTGTCAACCATACCGCTAAGAAGCTAACAAATTTCAATTCTCTTTGTTTTATTTCTTCGTTTAATATTCAACCACCTGTTAGTGTGTTTTTAAAAAATGAAATACTGATTAAACATTAGCATATGTTGCACTTGACGTATTTGATCCTAATGCCTCGCATTCAATTTGAAGGAACACTATTAAACTTAAGGCTTTGCTTTCAAAGTTTGTGCATACCACACAAGGTTACAGCTAGTGCTGTTCAATCCTACGTTCTCGTTTGACAATCACAATCATGGAAACAAGTAAACTGATCCACAGGTTGAATAGGGTTTTGTCAGACTTAAAAAGAGGCTTTTTGATCAAATATATCGACTCCAATGTGTGTTATTAGTTAACACGTTTGTTTTATAGATTTGAGTTTCAGCTGAAGTCAATAAAAGCATTGTGTAAACAAATGTTGTTAAGGTTTGATCCTAACTCAATGGTTTTTGAGGGTCTTTCATCGTTTATGTAGGGTGAATAACTTGGTTGGGGGGCAGGCCCTCCAACAATTTTTGACTAACAAAGCAACAATTGAATAGGAAAATCAGATTTTATAAACTATTGTTCAATACAATATAACCCAGAATAGGCCTTATGCATGTTTACGTCAAACACCACCAAGCCTCGCAAGTGTGAATACTTCATAAATCAAATCCCAAAGCGCCCACAATTGAAAATATTTCCTTCGTGAACACGGCTTACACGTGCAAAATGCTCACACCAATTTCTTGAATACGAGGCTTGGGGTGAAATTGACTACTTTTACG
Organism: Hydrozoanthus tunicans; assembly: GCA_026413305.1. Taxonomy (NCBI): domain Eukaryota; kingdom Metazoa; phylum Cnidaria; class Anthozoa; order Zoantharia; family Hydrozoanthidae; genus Hydrozoanthus; species Hydrozoanthus tunicans. The sequence continues at coordinate 815 of JAOBAT010058688.1, read as the reverse complement.
TCAACATGCATAGAGCCTATTCATCGAACTTGATAATTGACTATTTGTTCGTCCAACCGAACTTTTACTATTCCCCCCCCCTTCAATAATGTTTTGCTTCCGTCGCCCATGAATTGTATCAGCAAAGTTGGTAAGCGTCACAGTTGATCTTGTCTCATTTTCAGTCAAGACGTGTCATATATAATCATTAGAGTACAGATACAGTTTAGAATCGCATAGCTCACCATATAACGCGCTTATTGATTGGTTAATTACAGTGGGTATTTTTTGTGGAATACCCACAGTACATTTTAAAGCGGAATGCTAATTGGCTGAAAGACGAGTGCGGATTTCACGCGAGAGCTATCGTTTACATAAACATGAAATGAAAGCTTCATTTCGACTGAAAATAAAAGTTGTGAATGGCAAACTCTAAATTTACCACCGGAATTGGCGAAAACAAACAATTTCTAAGTTTTGAGCTTAAGTTTCCGTTTTTAGAGCGACCAAAAACCGCTTACTTTATGCTCAGCGAGCACTGGCCGTGACGACTCGAACTTCAAGTGAAGTAAAGTAGACAGCTGTAAGAAAACACAACAAATTCACTTAATATAAAGGGAATGGATAACTTGAAATATCTGAGTGAGTTAAGAGTAAATGCAAACGCTGATTCTTATGCAAGTCATAACCACAACCCACAGGAAAAGCAATGAAAAATGTCAAAAATATAAGCCGGATTCAGGCAAGTGAACAGCAGCCGCACACCAACAAGCAACAGTGCCACACTGATTCAAATGCAGTTTAATTATACTTTTCCTCACAAACGATCGTTGCAG